>PVIR01004277.1:38284-80684 GCA_004026965.1 Petromus typicus | reverse complement strand
GTAGACTCGTACACCCCCTGTGGAGATCAGTTTGGAGAATCCTCAAAAAGCTAGGATTGATGGTCCCATTTGACCCGGCCATTGCCCTGCTAGGTATATACACAAAAGAATTAAAAGACTCATATCACAGTGACATATGTGCACCCATGTTTATAGCAGCCCAATTTGTGATTGCTACATTTGGGAAACAACCCAAGTGTCCATCAACTGGAGACTGGATAAAAAAGCTGTGGTTCTTCTACAGAATGGAGTACTACTCTGCCATAAAAAATGATAAGTTTGAATCATTTCTACTTAAATGGACATACCTTGAGGATATCCTCATAAGTGAAATAAATAGGGCACAGATAGGTACATATCGCATCTTTTCTCTAGCATGAGAAAATGAAGATGTAAATGAGTCCTAGCATTGTATGTTATATATTGTGAAACAGAAAATGCTCAATGTAAAATAAGGTGAAAGGGGACAATGTTGAGATTGTAACAAAAAAGTAAGGAAACAAATTTTATGTATATGGGGGGGTGGTAGGGTGGGTAGGGCTATGGGAAAAAATAAGAATTAAGTTGCGTCTTATACTGGTACAAATCCCCATTATGGAGTGCAATCATGATGTGTGTATTTAATGTAGCAATAAAGATAAAAAAAATTATTTCAGATTAAAATATCATAAGGAAAAAGGAACAGAGAAGGAAAAGGTTATTTTTCTTTTTATTATTTCACTAGGATTTTAGATAAAAATACAGTCTGTAGTATGAAATACCACAAACACCAAACAGATCCAGGTAAAGCAGCGTATGTCATAAGCTTCCCTGGTCAAATGACGACCAGTGCCATCCTGCTTGGTGATGAGGTCCAGGTAACAGACTTCTATATGCCTTTCAGGAGAAGCAGGGAGTTTGATGAGTCTGTTTATCTGAACAAGTGCAGCTGTATGTAAACTAATAGTTCTTGGCTGTACTTGTCACAGTGAATTCTCAGTTTAAATGTCATTATCAAATAAAATGCGTTTGGAATTACTTGTAATGCTGAATCTCACTTTAAAAAATTACTTGTTTTGTGGTTGCATTTAACTATAACATATTGGTGAGTCCACTTCTTGCTTCCCTGATAGGAGGGACAGGGTTCAGCCTTCTTGGTATTCTTATCAGTATGAAATGCCACCAAAACCAAGCTTTGTCATGTAATACTACTGTAAAGAATTTTCTTATAAAATCAAGTAGCAATATTATGTGCAAAAGTAAATTATGTCTGCCTGGGTAAATGACAAATATGTACATTTTCCCATGTTCTACTTCTTTTTAGAATGTAAAATCCAAGAAAAATATTTGGGTTTTGCTTATCAGAGATGATGGATAAAATGAAAATGGAAGAAAAATGATAAGACAATAGAGAGTTTTGCATAACAAAGACATCAGATGTACACTGATATGAATTGAAGATTCTGACCTGGCAGATTGAGAGAGAGTTAGAGCACAAAAGGAAGACAAAATTTTAGCAGCAACCAGAAGAAGTAGGACTCGGCAAGTGGGAAGCAACTCAAGAAGGATTTTAGGAGTGTAGCTGCAGATAGACTGTAGTCTCCACCTTGAGATACCAAAGATAATCTTAGGGCCAGACCACGGAACTCAGCACCTTAAAACAAGTCTTAGCAAGTTGTTTTGGGTCCATAAGACAAATCTAGTTGTTCCTAGTCTTTCATAATATATGTACTCATATGTGGGTGGGCACACGTATGTACTAGCTTGTGAGCTTATAAAGATTTTTATGTCTTTAATTGATGAACACATCAACGTAAAATGTTGAATATATGAAAACTATATATAGTTCCAATTTTGATATCTATAAATAGTCTTGTTGGATACAGCCATGCCCATTTGTTTACGGAGTATCTAAAGTTATTTTTGTGTCAGCACAGCAGTTGTAGCTACATGCAGATCATACAGTCAGAAAAGACTCAATACTTAGTTTCTCCTTTAGAAAAAAAAGTTACTGACTCTGACAGTAAAGCAACTGTTCGTTTTCACTGATCTCGAGCTGATGAGGCTGCCCCGCTAGTCTTGTATGGGTTCCCCCGGCGCGGGAGGGGCTCTCAAGGGTCTCCGGATCCTGGCAGAAGTGGCAGCCTCCGTCTAGAGTAGGGGCCTGCCTCACCCTCACATGGGGAAAGCAGAGATCTAAGGGTTCAGTGTAAACACCAAAGGGAAGCAAAGGAAGTACTCTACCTGTGATGAGGGCACTGCAAAGATGTGAGAAGTGAAGGATCCAGGACAATGATCAAACGTTCACAAGCCCCCATATTCCTTGACTCGACAAGTTTAGTCTAATCATGTCATGGGCTCTGGAGCAGGGATCTCATGCGTGTGCAGCCTGATTGAGGTGTGGACAGGAAAGCAAAATCATCCCAGTCCTCTTCAGCCAACGGACTCGCCCCGTGGAACAGAGACGGCATAATCACATAGCAGTCTTTGCTGCAATGGCAACTCTGAAAAAGCGTCTGAGCGAAGGCTCCTGCGCCACCCGCTCAGACATTTGGGTCCTGCCCCTCGTTCCCGAAGTGCAGCCTGGCGCCCATACTGGCCACAGGCCTCTGTTCTATCTTCCACCCAGTACTTCTCTGTCCAGACACCTCACTGGCTACTTCCAATGAAGGCCTCGAAAACTTGCTCCTTCTTCAGGTGAATAGTTTTCTCAGTGTAGTTGCTACATGTAAAAATTTTAGTCTTTCACATTTCTGACAGTTTTATTTTTGCCCAGCCTGTTATTTTGGTAAAACTTCACATATTCATTGTATATGTATATGTACATGTACATGTATAATGTAATATAGATGTATGTATGTAATATATAACATAATGTATATTCAATGGTAGTGAACTTCATTTTTCAAAAGCCACACGTACAAGTCCATTTTAGATTTGTTTCTCTCTTAGATTTAATTATAAATTCTGGGCCAATCAGGCTTTCAAGGAACCAAAAATTTATATTTTCAGTAAAACACTCTGATCCCCTGTGAAGATGATCTTAAGAGTTCTTCTCGGCCTGTTTCAGGGTCCTAGGAGTTGTGACCCCACTCCCTCGGTTTGATCCAAGTGCTCAAGTCGTACTCTGAGTTTATGCATTTGATTCAGTACCTGCTTTTGGGCTCAATCTTAATTCAAGCACCTGGTACTGACTCCAGAAAATGGAAAGAGGAAACATTTTTAATTCTCCAGAAACTTGCGGTACTTTATAATCACACAAAACTTTCCCTGTAAACTAGCCCATTGTATTCCAAGCTTTTCTCTTTAGCATGGGTAGATTATCAAATGCAGTTAAAAACAATCCATGCACAATTTGAATATTTTTCTTGGAAACTGTTTTGCTCCAGGTGACAGTTTAATAGTAGGAGGCAGATTTACCCAAGGCTTTTAACATTTTACATAGTTTATGATTTTTCCAGTATCCTATAGGAGTTTCCTACTAAACAATCCCCAGTCCCAAATATTTTAGGTTTTGTTATTTTGAAACAGGTAAAAAGAATTTTCCCAGAAAAAAACTATAAATTTTATTGGAAACAAAAGTTTGACCAAATGGAAAAAATATATAATGCAATTTAATATAAGATAACATCAATTTAATGAAATTGTATTTTAATATAAGTTGATTTAAAGCTGAACTTGGAAAAAATTGCCTGGGAGAAGTTAGATAAAATACTTTTAAATTTTACATAGATGAGTTTAATGGCTAAGAGCAGCTAAGAAGAATATGAAAAAGATGAATAATGAAAGGAAACTTCCCTCCTAGTTATCAGAATTTTCTTTAAAACTGCACTAAGAAATTATTATGATAATTCGAATTGAAATATATAAATAGATAAGTGTTACAGAACAGATAAAAATGGAACAGCAGATATAAGAGATTTTAATATACAACAGACTACAGTTCTATTGAGTGGAAAATGAAAGATTATTTAATAAATGGGGCCAGCACTGATATTCATGAGCAAAAAGTGAAATTACAGCCCTGTATAAAAGCCTGATTTAAAAAAAAATCAGTCATGTTAAAGACTACACAAATACATACACATATATACACATTATATGCAAAGAAATATGACCCAAACTTGAAAATCATACAACTTTTAAAATATTACTGAGCTGAAATAAGCCCAAGTTTTCCATTTTAACAAATTTAAAGTGTAGATCTCAGTGACATCAATTATGATGGTGATATTCTAAAATTTCATTACTATTCCCAAACTTGTTATTACCCTACACACAAGCTTTTTATCAATTAAGCAATAATTCCCCTTTCTCTCTCTCTCAGCCCAGGGTAACTGCTGATCTAATTTATGTCTCTATAAATATAATGTAGACAATTCATATTAGGAGAACAGTGTAATTGTCCTCTCTGTTAAACTGGTGTAACGTTTCTCTGTTTGTCCATGTTGCAGCATACGTTAGACTTCTATTCCTTTTCAGAGCTGATTAACTTTCTGTTGGAAGTCGATTCTGTATTTTTTGTGCCTATTAATCTGTTGATGAATACCTCCATCATCCTTTTGGTTCTGGGAGTGATGCTGCAATGAACACTGGCCTACAAGTATCTGTTTGGGTACCTGCTTTGAACTCCTATAAAAGCCTTGGAGTAGAATGATACTTCTATTTGGAGTGGGATGGTAATTCTAGTCCTAAGTATTTAAGCAGCCATCAAAGTGCTTTCCATAGTGGCTGAACCATAGTATCCCCACTTGCAATGTACAAGGGTTCCAGTTTCTCTGCAAGCATGCCAACACTTGTTATTTTCCTTTTTATTAATGAGTAGTTATGCTACATGTTGACTTTCTTATAAAAAACAGAAGCAGTATCTATGTTAAAAATTATTTTGGAAAAAGATATCATAGAATCAATGGACTAAAGTTTCATTTACAAAAGGCTATATAGTTTATAAATGATAGAAATCCAAATTAGACAATAAATATGAATACATTCTTACAAATAATCAAATATATGACAAGATACTCAGGGAAGTACAAAGCATAACACTTGATGTGCATGTGATTGCCAAATATCCCAAGCACCACTGACACTTATTTACAAACATATGAAAGACACAAAAATGGACTGTTATGTATACTTTATAGAAGCTGGAATTATAGAAGTTTTTCTGTAAAGCAACCTATAAATATTTTATTAAAACTTGCACTTCAGCTGTGGCAGGATCCAGAAGAACTACTGCATTTGTGAAGGAGGAGAGATCTTCATACATACACACATGAATGTTTAATCCAGCATTTAGTTTTGGAGGGTAAACATTTTGAAATGTTGTCCCTATTATGACAAAAATTTAATAAAGTATATTTATAAAGGAATTATTATGTAACTATGAACCACAGTGAATTAGTGGTATATCAATAGTCTTAAAGAAGTTCCCAGAGGACTTTGTAGAGAAAAGCCCGAGACAAATTATATCATCGTCCCTTTCATGCACATCGGCACAATGTCTTCTGCAAAGTGCCGGGACTGTGTAGCAGGCTTCAGCATGGGTCTTTTGAATGAGAAGCTTTCCTCTGTGACGAAGAAAGGAGAGAAAAAAGAGAGAGACAGGATGAAGGAGGAAGAGGAACTGGAGAAGGGTATGAGAGAAGACAAATCCAGAGGAAATGAGGTTCTAAAGTCAGCTATAAACAAAAACATACAGAAAATTGGTACAATATAACTAAACTTTAACTAATAGTAACTAATATTTAATGTTTAAAGAAAAGATGAAGCTAAAATTCCAGATACTGATAAATACACAATTAAAAGTTTGGGAGTTAACCCTGAGCAAACAAATATATTTTAAACTTCACAAAGTGAATAAATATTATAAATAATTGTGGACTTACTTGTAAAATGTTAAGTGTATATGCTAATAGCTAAAAGATGAAAATAAAAGTAACAAAGAAGGTGGTAATAATTAAACTAAAGGATGGAATGAAAATCAGCACCCCCACTCAGTTATTTATATTCCACATATATTTACTGTACACATAATATTTTCAGGGACTATTTTATGCAGTCCCTGTGTACACCATAGTAAATGAGATGCAAGTTTCCAGCTTTCAAGTAGCTTGATACTGGTGAGCACACAAACTATCCACACTAGCATTTCAAGCTCCATATGCAAAATAAAAATGTTTTCCATGTGCCATCAAAAATATATAATAATAACTGTACTTAATATCATGAAAAACAAAATTACATAGCAAGTACAAACACTTATATCAAAAGTTCATACAAGATGAAGTAAAATATTAAGTTCCGTTGAAGAGAAACCTCAGAATAAGAAGCAAAATAAACTATACCACAGGTAGGAGCATGCAATATATAAACTTGTTAATTCTCCAACTAAATCTATAAAGTTCCACAGTACCTGTCAAAACCCCAACAGATTTTTCAGTGCAATTTAGATGCCTGATCCTAAAACTCGAATGCAAGAGTAGGTAAAGAAAGGCCACGTCAAGGTTGAGAACAACAATATATGGAGACTAAGATGTATAACTAAAGTGCTACAGCAATACAACTTACAGTGCTGTACTGGCACAGGGAAGAGCAGATTAATGGACATATTCAGAAACAAATGTGTATGTATTTAAAACTGTAGGTTATAGAATTGTAAATGAAAATTAGTTGGAAAAGAAAGACTAATTCAAGAAATGATCCCACAACAATTGATTATGTATGTGAAAGAAAAGTAGATAAATTTACCTAAAAATAAATTACATATTAATTTAAAAGTAAATATATAAAATAAAGCCTTAAACATCTAAGTAGATATGTCCGGAATGTCAGTGAAAATAAATTGTTGACCAAAGGTTTAAAAACACAAAAAATAAAAGAAAGGCTAAGGTTAAGTCCATTAAAGTTGACTTCTGTTTATCAGAAGATATAAATAAAATGAACATAAGATACAAACAATATGTTTCTAATGCAAATTACCAGATTAAGATACAGAATATATAAAGAACTCATTCTACTCAAAAAAAATTTTTACTAAATAGTGGTAGTAATAACAATTCCCCATAAAAACGTGAGTAAAAGAAAAGAAAGCTATAGAAAAAGCCACTTAAGTGAGCACTAATTGTGCAAACTTCCCCACTTTCCAGTCAATGGAATAAAAATTAAAACAAAGTTAGATATTACCTTATAGCTGTCAGAGTGGAAAATTTTAAAAGACTTAAACTGATGATCATTTTAAGAACTGGCCAGGATTTGGGAACATAAATACACCTACATAGCGATGGATGTTGCATTAAGTTGGAGATAACTCACTAAGTATATAAGTTTTACCTGTCAGTCTGTCTTGTAGATAGAGTCTTATATCTGGGCATAAAAAGACACACAGAAGGGTACTGTGGCAGAACCTGGTGGTATTTCTCCATGTAACCTATATCTCCTTTTCCTGGGCGTGCAGACAAAGTTGCTCAGTTTCTTGGCATTTGATGGGCCCTGTGGGTTCCAACTGCAATGCTGGTAGGTGAGAGGGAGTAATATACGGTACATTCCAGCCTGCCACATAAAAACACCTGCACATAAGCCCCACGCTCTCTCCTCCCAGGCCCAATGCCAACAAGCACACAAACTTTAGAAGCCACATAGTGCTGATGGTGGAGCTTTAACAAGGAAGAAATCACACATTCCCATTTGGAGCAGACACTCCTGCCAATCAAGAACTAGCATTTGGGTCTCAAAGTACAATTCAGTCATATATGAACAGTGACATGTTTGGGAGTTTGTTATCAGAATAGGTCATGTTACCATAATTAATAATCGAGCTGCTTAATTAATGCATGATTTTAATAAACAGTGGAAGATTCTTTGAGCAAGGGAATTTGGCAAATTATGGGATGGTCATAGAATGTAATACTCAAGGATTAATACTGGACCCTTATGCATCAACCTCAAAAACATTGCAGTTAACTGAAAAATATGCATACATAATATTATACAATGTATAAGCAGTGACAAAAAATATAATGAATGTATAAATTTTTAAAATGTGCTAAGGGAAAGAACAAGATGTGATTTCATCTCTTCAACATCTCCCCTGCCCCCACGCTGCAACACACGGATCCCACGATTATTCCGCCTTTTGAAGCAGCACTGAGAATCCTCTTCATGACTCACCTCAGCTGCTATATTCTCACTGTTTTAATGTGCTGATTCCATTCTAAGCATTTCCTTTCATGGTCACTGTAATTTGGGGAAGTGGCAGAAGCCACTTGATGCTCAGTCATCTGGCCAAGTTAGGGAAAGAGCCGTGTAATGTATCTTTCTAGGGGACGGCGCTTGGCGCAGCATTCAGCTGTAGTTCTTCAATCAGATCTTGTAAAGACTCTCAGAAAAGAGAACTCCAAGAACTGCTTCAGAAGGTGGTGAGAAAGATGAAATAGTTGTGTTCAAAGCAATGGCAACTATTTTGAGAGGGATTCGTGGCAGTATGTCTTCTGTTGTGGGAGTTTTCAAAAATTAAAATTCTTTATATATTTTGATCACAATCCTTATGCACATTTATCAGAATATTAAGTGTGTTTGACATATCACTTTCTCTGTTTTAGTTTAATGCACTGACCAGTGTGTCTGGAACATTTTAACAAATCAGAGACATTATCCATTCTAAAATGCACTTATTAAAATTTTACATAATAACAAAAAATCTACTATTAAACTATGAAAAAAACATTTTATCACCTAGAAACTGCATGTAATACAGTTAAATGGACAGAACTCGCATAGACTTTTCCATAAATAATACTTTGCTTCTTATCATATACATTTATTACTAAAAAACACCTCCTGCCCTGCTAACAGATCTTTGCTTTTATACCCAACTTTCTAAATCACCTTTTGACTCACAGATACTTGATGTCTGTCCATTTATCACCACACCAGAATATCTTGTGTTTCATCAAAATTACAGTCTGTGTAGATCAGACGAAAATATTCAGAAAGGACTAAAGCCTTTAGAACTCGGCTTTTCAGCCCACTTTGCAGTTATGTATGCCTGTGTTCCTTTGGCCCCTCGCTCTACGTCTGTTCTTAAACAATTCTGATACACACCCTCTTCTGTCTGTGCCTCACAACCATTTAGTTTCGCAAAGAGTTAAGCAGGCTTCACTGTCATCTCTGCACTAGATATACAAGAAGCCAACGGTCACAGCTGGTGGCCCGGAAGCAGGACGGTTTCCACAAGGAAACTCTTCGAGAAATGTGCGTTTCTCTGTATCCAAAATAGTTAGGAAAAACAATAGACAGAACCAGAAAACTGAAGTGCTCCAATGACATTGAAAATTTAGCCACGGTGAAGGAGACTCGTGCTGTGTCGCCCTGACTGGACTAAAGCAGGCCACCTACTGCAGTTTACTAAGGCCACCTTTCAGGAAGTGAGTGTGGGGCGTTCCCAGAGGTGACTGACAGGTGAGCCAGCCAACCGGGTGATGGGACCCACACTCTCCGCAGCACGGCTGATCTTATCAAGAAAAGCAAATGTTATGCTGTTCCAACAACCCTCACTAATGGTGTATTTTATAGTATTTGAATATGTCCAATGAAGAAAATTTCTTCTAAATATTTCTAATATGAAATGATACGAATATTGTAGAACACAACATAAAATCAAAGATAGCTCTCAAAGATAAAAGGCAACATTAATTTCAACATCAAAACAAAACCAAGGCATAAAAAAGAGCTTACATCAGGCAACATATAATTTAGCAACAATTTATTCAATTTGAGGCTCTTTACACACACTCTCAATGCAACCAACATCCATACCACCCCCTCAGAATTGCTCTTAGTCCATCTGGAAGATGTGCCACATAATAAGTCAAGCTTATCAGATGGACCAATTACTTCCTTATGATTTAAATTATTATTTTAAAGTTGCTAACTTTTAAATATGTTGATGACAATATTTTAAAATGCTAAAAATAATTTTCATTTAGCTTCTAAAACAAAAACTTCTATAAAATACCTCTATTAGATAAAGATTTATGAGTTGTTAAAATATATTGATTCATGGGCCGGGGATTCAGCTCAGTGGTTCCAGTGTCTGCCTTGCAAGAGCAAGGTTTCAAATTCAATCCCTGGTAACTACATGCCACCGTATTGGGTGTGCTAACTCAGGCCCACCAGCAGTCAGTACCACATACTACAGTGCCTGTAATCCCAGCACTTAGGAGGCAGAAGCAAGATGACTGCTGTGAATTCAAGGTTCACCTGGGCTACACAGTGAGCTCAGGGGCAGCCTGAACTACAAAAGTAAGACCCTGTCTCAACAAAACAAAACAAAAACATATTGATTCATACTCCCAATTAATGAGGCATGATGGTAAGTGTTGAGTGTCAACATGGTTGAGTGAGAGGATCAGTAAGGCAGATGTGAGTGCGGCTGAGTAGCTCATGGGATGTAGCCTCAGGAATGTGTCTGGTTCCTGACCTCCGACTCCCTGGTGCACTTCACCTGGCTCTGACTCTTTGGCGCCACACAAGGTACATTCACTTCACATGGCACTTGCACCAGAGCCAGCTAACCACAGACCAAAACCATGGGCTAAATGGTGAGTGACCCAACTCCAAAAAAACTAAGCAATACACTACCTATTTTTATATCGTTTTTAAATAGCCGCTGTATGGAACTAACCCTTAGTATAATCCTATCACCAAAATAAAAAATAAACATTATATTGTAGTCACTTAACATCATTTAAAAGTTTTTACAGAAAATGAAGAAAAAACGAAATAGGACAATTCCTATGAATTTTGATTTTCTTCATTCGTGAACACCAAAGATTAGCATCTGCTGAAAATCTGAAAATATTAACTAACAACAATAAGATGATCTTCATTGTAAAATGGATTTCAACTTGAGTAATGTTAAATTGTGACAAAATCATGGGCTTTAGAATCAAATAAAGATATCAAATTAGTAGATAATTTATTTTACTATCTTTCTAGTCCAAAATGCTACATAAATTTATGGTCAAAATTTTCTAGGGAGTGGGGTACATTAGTAACTTCTCAGGATGTCGTGTCGCCTCTCACTCTTATGTCTCCTGCTTTCTTAAGCTAGTAAATAGACTTTCTGTCCATTTGTGTCTTTATATTTCTGACTTCTCTACTCTAAATAAATTGTGTAAAACTTTATCTGCAGCTTTTTATAATGTTCACTTACATTCATCTAACTAAATATAAATAAATTTTTAAAATATGTTTTTCTTATGTTCATCTTTCTTCAAAAAGCAGATAATATAAAGTCAACCACCCCCAAAATACTTTTGCTGCTCACTATTCAACATTCTATGGTAATGTGAAAGCTAAACAAAAAATATGGTGGACTTCCAGGAGTATAACTTAGTTTATTTGAAAATGTAAGAACAAAAAAATAAACTACAAAGTTTGTAATTCCCTTCACAGAAAAAAATCCTTCCTGTTAACAGTCTAAGAGAAAAGGTGCAAATGTTGGGGATACAGGTTTGGACATTTGGGATCATTGAAGGTTGTATTACTATAACAAAAGTTTATTACTATAAAAAAGTTTATTAAAAGTTTAGAGATCCCATTACTCATATTAAGTACGGGTGTGTGTATGTGTGTGAGAGGGAGAGAGAGAGAGAGAGACAGAGACAGAGACAGACAGAGAGACAGAGACAGAAAGTGACACAGGTGCCGGAGTGTGTGATGCTATCTATCCGATCCCCATGCATTCAGGGTCAGGCTAGTGGAAAGTGATTCCACTGATGGGGTGACAGCTGACTTGCTCTTGGGAGGTAAAGGCCAAGGCGAGAGGTTAGTCCTTTGCTGCAGAGGTCTGTACACTGAAACCTGTCCAGTCTGTGAGCTCAAGTGAGCTGTTAATTTGCAGGTGTTGGGTGCTGCATTTTAGGGATGAAGAAAGCGACTAAGCAGAGCACTTACTAGTTAAGCGCTCTACCCCTGACCTCCATTCAGCCCTACTCCTTCATGTAAACCCACTCACATGAACTAAAAAAAAGTAACAAGACAGAAACAAAAATACAAACGTGCATTGCTAAATAGACTTCAGTATCCTTGTCTCTATATTCCACTCCTCATTAATAAATCAAAATTTTAAAATGGCTTTGCTGGCACTGGATTGTGTACATTGGCCATTGCCCTGGAGCTTTAATCCCAGCCCTGAGCTAATCTCTGCAGTTCTAGGACAAATCATGAAGCTCTGGGGTCACTCCCCCAAGAACAGAGAAACTCAGTCTCAGTCTTGGGAGGCTGTGTGTGGTTTCCTGGCTAACATGTGCAAATAGAGGTTATCAGACTAACAATCTGCATTACAGACAGATCTCTCAAACTCAGAGGGCCTAACCTGAAGTTCGGCACCCTGTACAATTCTAGGTTGGTAAAGTAGTTCTCTCTGTCAGAGTCTAGATGCTCTCAGAAAATGCATATTTAAATATTAACAACATTTGAGGAACAGGGACTCCCAGAGATAAACACAGGCTTTGAATCCATAATTACTTATGCATCTCCCCCATGCTTCCTCTGGCTTTGCGTTCCTTAAGTTCTGTAGGTGAAGGACTCAGGTTCATGCTCAAGGTCATTGCACCACCTGCGATTTTATTAGTGTGCTCACCGAGTGCGCTGGAGGAATGTAATTTAAGGTATTAATATGTACGTACTAAATAAAACCATGCAGGCTGTGGGAAAAGTTATTTATCATGCTAGAGCTGTACCAGTTACAGAAATAAATAATGTAATGTGTGTATCGCTACAAACAACAGAGACTCAGCTTCCTCCACAAAAGCAGTAAAGGAAATCTTAAACAATTCTGTTACTCTATGAGGAGAGCAATTTCACCGATGACAGCTTTTCATAATTTTACTCTTTTAGATAGCAAATAATTTTTCTTATTCTGTATTTTATTACTGTTCTGGATTGTGCTCCTTGTTGTAGTTTCACCTTTTGCTAATAATTCTTCAGGAAATGTATTTTCACTGTTTTTCATATAGCAGTTACTACTGGCAGCACCTAGTTGAAACCAACAGAATTACAACCCTCCTCAATATCCCTGAATGACATGGGTAATATTTCAGTTTAATCCAGGGGCATGAATTGAGCCAGGAACAACCATTTCAATTTCTACTGCAGTTTGTTTAGGCTTAACATGGACTAGTGACCATACTCTCTCTCGGTGAACCATATTAAATTGCTGCTCAGAAAGCAAAGGACCTGGATTTGCCATTCTCATGACATGCTTTTGCCTAATAATCATGAAAGCTAGAAGAAGAAATCCACTACAAATGCCCCCCAAAGCTCCATACTATACCCAACAACCAAGTTCTTACAAGACAGTCGAATAGCTATTAAGCCTCTTTTGTATAACAGAATGCTGAGTGTAATATTCCATTAAAACCAAAGGATTCCATCTGTACCTGTAAAGCAGTTGTTTCCCTCCAGCCCTGTCCATACAATACCACTCCTACCCCCATATCACACAAGAGCTGAATGTGCCATTGTTTACCCACATTCTCGTTGGCACTCCCTGTCATTCTGTAATTGAAGGCACTGGCTTCCAAGTGTCTGACTGAGGTTAAAGGATCTGTTTGTGGCCAGAGAGAGAACAGGTTGGGCAGCAAAGAAAAAGCTTAAGTAAAACAGAGTTGTGCTTTATAAAACCTATTTGTACTTACTTTATTTTTATCTTTGATGACACAACCCATGGAACAAACATGACACAGAAATCACAGAAATGCTGTGCGGTGTTTGAAAATCATATTATTTCTCATACTGAACTAGGTGCTGTCTTCGAGGAAGTCCAGTTCTTCTGAAATGACCGAGGCCGGCTACCTCCGCTCCTCTGAATCTCCCCTCCGGCGGCGAAGATCAACGCCCCAAAGCTCCGCGGCTCCCTGAAGGGCTTTTAGTAGACTGGTAGTGCCACTGCCTAACACTCCCAGCCTCTTGGGGAAAAGCTGTTAGATGTATCATCTGCTTAGTTCTGCTGTCTTCCCTCTTGAAGCACTGATCTCCGCTCCGCGCCCTGAGGTAGGTAGACGGAGTATCTCTTCAACAGATATCTCCTTCTTTTCCCATCATTCTAGTAATAACCAAAGGCCCTTAAGTCTTTTGTGTTTAAGAGACTGATGTGTCTCTAAGTGTAGATTAAATTTGTTCTAAAACCGTGTATGATTCTTTGTAAATTTTTAAAATTTAAAAAATCCTTAAATGATCTACTTAATATGAATTCTAGGTGTGATTTAGGGCTTGAGGTGTTCGGGTGTCTCCTTTTGAATTTGTCAGGAGAATGTATGATAGTACTAACCACAGATATAGCTTTGAAATGATTTTGTTGTTAGTATTTGAATAAGTAAATATTCCTAATCATTTACCAACTGCAAGTTTCTATCCAATTTAAAAGGGCAACCCCACAAATGAAAAGATATTGACCTCTTATTAAGTGCATAGGTATTCATTAAGAATTGACTAGAACACAGTGATGCCTTATTCTGTGTTTGCAGTGACATCAGGGGACACCGATTAGGCATCTCACAGTTTAACCACAAAGAACTGACTAGAACTTTATTCACAAGATGCTTCTGTCTAGGAAGAGAGATAAACCAAGCTCACTCACAGACTAACTAGTCAGTCAGTCACATGAGAAGGACAAATGCTATGTCTGAGCGGCAGAGAAAACACTGGGGAAAAACCTCACTAAAGGAGCATTTGATCTAGGCTTGGGGGAAAAAGGGATTTTAACAAACAGAGATGGGTCATGCTAGAAAGAGAAAATACTTTAAAGATAAGTACCAAGACTGAAATGTGTGGAACATGCTTGGAAAACAACAAGCTGATTATATGCTTGGACTCCATGTACCGTTTTTGTAGAGAAGAGATAAGGTCTACAGTGAAAACTACATTAGATCAAATATCTTTTCAAATGATCTAAACTTTGTAAGATGATGTCAATTGTGTGTGTGAACCAGGGATCATACATGTACTTTTCACCACATCTGTAGTGACTGGATAAAATATTACATACAAGTTTTATAATATTCTGGATAACACCACTCATATTTAATTCTACAAAAATAAGTGTAATGACTGTGGGTTAGGGAGAGCTTTACACACTACTAAAGAAGGAACCCCCCAGAGTTTAGAAACCAGAGAGTAGGACCTTAGCATTATAATAAACAGTTACAAGTAACATGACAGACTTCAAGTTAAATGTAGGCCATTTAAGTTGCACATTTACCTTCACATCATGATGAGAAAAGGAGGAAATAAAGCACAAAATCAAAAAGATCAACTGAGTAAGAGAAATTACAATGGCAAGTAAAAAATGTCAACAATATTCTACACTTGATCTTAGCCAAAGGCTGGGAAGTGATGATGTCAACAGTATTCTGAAAGAGCAAAGGCGGCCAGATGGGTGGTCAGTGGATGTGTTCTGTGTATTACAGGATTTGATAAGTGACTGGTAAGGAAAGGAGTGAAGGCAGGTGCAGCAGTCAAAGGAGGAAAGCTGACTCATGTGCTAGCACCGCATAAAACACCAGAGTCAGAGAGCTCAGGTATGTCTGACAGTGGGAGAGCAGGAGGAAGCCAGGTCCCTGTCCTCCAGCCTGTAGCCAGATTTATCACTCACCCCACCTCTGCAGAAAGAACTAGTGAGAATCTATCTGCCTGTTATGTGCTGGGGTATGTCCCTCTTAAAATGATTATTTTGAAGTCTTCACTCCCAGTACCTAGAGTAGGATTATGTGGTCTGAAATTAGGACTTTAAAGATGTATTTAAGAAAGAATAAGGACATATAGGTCACCTATAACCCAACATGAGTAGTGACCTTATAAAAGAGGGGACACAGATATGAAAAAAAGTCTACATGAAAACACAGAGAGAAGGGGTTGGTCTGCAAGGAAAGTAGAGAGATCTGAAAAGACACCAAATCTGCTCCACTTTGACCTTGAACTTCTAGTTTTCGGAAATGTAAGAAAATGAATCTGTTGTCTGAGTCCCTCATTCAGTGATACTTGGTGAAAAAATTCCAAGCAGACTAGTATATCTTTCCTCTCTCTCCTTCCCTCCCTCTCTCCTTTCCCTCTTTCTTTCAACACAATGATTCCTACTGATTTGCCATAAACATGAGTTCAGGAGAGGACCATTTCTGTTGGGGATCAAGTATAATTCTCCTAGGGATGGCATTTAAGGGAAGATATAAAAGCTAAGTACATATTTGTAGTCATTTTCACGCAAAAGAAAGCTTATGCTCAGAAGTCTTGAGGGAAGAAGAAAGATGGCAGGTCGGAAATCCATCAGCATGTCTAGATCCAGAGAAGAAGTCAAGTCATTAGAATAAGGTACTGTTGGAGATGTCAGATGAGAACATCACTTTATTTCTATGATACATTTTTCATTTTTTTTCCTGAGTGGACCTGAATCTTAGTAAACTCAGAATTATGAAAGCTTATTTCCCTGAGTCCACTTAAATCCATCTCCCAGCCCCTATTCATCTATTTTGTCTGAAATTTTATCACATTGGTTATCGCTCCCACTGTCACACACATCCCAAGTGCAATGTGAAGGTCGCAGGGTCTCCAGCACTGCCTGTGGCTCAGAAAGGTGCCTCCATAATTGCTCATGGTTCAACGGGGTTACAAGACCGAGACACACATTCTTCAAGGCCTCGGGTCTTGGGGGATTGGGAGGCTTGGCCGACTTTCTGCCGAGCGCAGTGTCTGTGAAACATCAGTGATGCTTTAGGGGCTTATGCCACGGGTCTGGTCTCCAGTGTGATCTCAGTGACACTGCCTTCGAGCTCCTGCTCCTTCTGGTGTCACTGTTTCGAGCACCAACCAAGTCCTCACTAACCACAGCACTCACCAACTTTGTCCTTTCCCCATATTAATGGAAGAAAAACATCTCTCCCTCTTCCAACTTCTGAAGGCATTCCTCCCTCCCTCTTCCCTTAGAGAAGCTCTCACAGAGCTGAGATTCACAAAAGAGGCATCACCTTCAGGAAACCTCTAATTTTCTGTCCTGTCCGTGATTCTGATGGGAAATACGAGCCTGGCCTGGCTATCCAAAATGAGCCAGAGCTAATGAAAACCAATGAAAAGTTAACACTTTAAATTGTTGACTTCAAATGTTAGAGTTCACTATTTTTTTACTTTCAAACGCTAACAAACAACTAATAAAAATATCAAATATTTTCCTAAAGGCTTATAGTATTTATAAAATTGAGTACTTTGGCTTCAAATCCTTAATCCCCTCTTTCTCTCTGTTCCTTCCACTTTGACCTGTGGTGGTTTTCCGAGATAATGGATGGTTTGTCCTGTAAAGATGTTTTAGTACAATATCTAAGTGATTGGTGGCTATCAGAGCTGACTCAATCAAACCATTACTATCTTCTTCCCAGATATTTTAGACTAAATGTAAGTACCTTTTCAGAAATGCAGAAACACATGAGCTGTACAAAATCAAGAACTCTGAACTACTGAAGAGTTAACAAGATGGAATGCTATAAAAGAAAAGCTATTCTAATTCAGAAATATATGCCCAATGAAATATGCTGCATTTTTCTTTCAGTAATCTTAAATCAGTCTTCATGCAGAGTTTATGGAAGACATATTCTCTAGACAGTCCTTGATGTGGGAAAAGCTTTTATTTTAAGGCTGAGAAAAGATGGATTTTTTAAATTGTCATAGGCTATGGTTTAGCAGCTGCATTCTGCACAGTCCCTACCCAGCTTATTCTCCTAATTACGCTGCTGACAGCTTCCCAAGCGAATTAAATCCATGCTCAGACTTGTCTTATCTTTAACCTTTCATCCCCATGACTACCTACTCACAGATGTCTCTCCTAATGCCTGCTTCTAAGACTGGGGACTGCTTCAACGGGTACTTGCACAAGAATAAAAGGAAAAGGAAACTATAGTCTTTTGCTGATCTTGAACGCCTAATTTCTACATACATATGAAATACAGAAAAATGAAAAAGTGATCTATTTTATAATACAAATGTTATCGGCTCCTACCCTCAGCTCTTAGAAAGTTGTAAATTTTTTATGATTCTGTGTGAGAGAACTTATTTTAAAAGTAAGAAAAAGAAAAAGTGGTCTTTACTGTACAGTAACACCTTATTTCCATGCCTTAAATTGCCTGGAGTGGATGATGATTCATATAACTGTGATCTATTCTTTAATAAATCAGATCTCTGACCGTTTTTTGGTCACAGTCTTTTAGGGGGTAAACAACTGCTTCATTTGGCTAAAAACAATTTGGCACAGGCAGAGGCTAAACGTTTTCCTCTGACCTCTTTTGGGAACTAGGGACCTTTAAAAGGTCCAAGGAAAGAAGTAGGGGAGGGGAAAAAAGAAATGCCGGACCCCTTGCCCCAAGAGAAGGGAAGGACGTGGATTCCGTGACACGCTGCCCGCAGGCAGCGAGCGGAGTGTGTGAATCCTAGGACTATTCCTGTCTGCCATCTTCTTCGCCTCCTCGAGACCCATCCGTGAATGGGACAGGCCTGTGTTCAGGACGCTGCTGTGTTCACAGGTTTCTGGCTGAGCTTGGCCGATGGGAGGCTCAGAGGATTGGAAAGCGGAACGAGCGAGACAAGATCCTGTAGTCCTCTGCCTCTGGACGCATCCGCCACCGGCTAAGGCTCCTTGGCTCCCACCAGACACAGAGGAGGAGGTTCTGGCCGCGGCCACAGCTACGTGACGTATCTCTCGAGTCATATCTCGGAGATTCAGTCTCCTGGAAATCCACTTTTCTCCTTGTGCCATTAAAAATATTTTATACTTTGGTCTTTGTCTTGTCCTTTCTGACTTGAAAGCATATTTATGAGTGAGACATTATATTACATTAATGGCAATCCTTAACTCTAGATATTCACCTTTTAATTGATTTCTATTACCTATAAAGCATACTGTTAAAGATAGTTCTGTTTAAATTGCTGAATTCTAAATGAACTTTTAACAAAATGACAAAGTAGGAGAACAAAAGATGCTTGAAAGGTTCTACAAAATATGCTGGTAACATGCCTTGCACCACCAGGGATATTCTAAAATGCTGACTACATTCCCATACAGCCTGGACAAAAAGAAAGGAGGTAATTATGAAGCCATGGCTCTTAACAATTCAAATCGGGCTGCCACTATTCTATTATTAATCGTGGTCTTCTAAATGTCAATAAACTTCCCTCCTAATAAATGTGCCGTGTGGATGGTGACCATAAGCTTAATTACAAGGATGTATGTACCTATATACTCAACCCTGAAATTCTGCTGGTGTACCAGGCTAGATGGAACACACATTCTTTGAAAACAAATAAAACACAACACCAGCCTTTAACTTTGGTCCAGTTTTCCTCTTTGTACAACAAGAAAAAGTAAGTCAGAAATAGAGGAAACATCACCTTGTGGATTTTAAAGTCTCTGGCTTTTTTCTCCCTAGATCTCCTTATTCTCCGAACAAAAACAGCCTCTGTCACTCTGCCAGTCCTTTCTTTTATGTGCTACAGAACACCTGGTGGCCAATTGCTAGGTGGAGGATAATTAGCCCCTCAATTATCACCAGTTTATTTTCACCTGTTCCACTAGCATTTCCCCAGAACTTGCAGCTTGTCTAATTAGTCTTTTCTGACCCATTCCCCGCCATCAGACTCAAGAAATAGCCCTTCCACTAAGTAATTAACCCGTGGTAGGCCAATCTTCCAGCTTTTGTTTCAACTCTTGTTGGAATCATTAAAATTGAATGAACAAAGAAACATCATGGGATGGGGTAATAAGAAACTAAAAAGTTCTCTCTTCCTCCTCCCTCTGCCAGCTTACAAATCCAAATTATAGGAGCCTTAAGCACACTGACATTTAGTCAGACACACACGTACTTGCTGCTGAATGTCTTGAAAGAGCAAAATAGCACTACCAGAATTATCAAGTTCAGCTCTCTGAAATGCCATAGGAAATATGGTGTTTATTTTCTACCCAAAAGGTGACAGAGATCAAAAAGAACTCAAATTTTAAAATGGAAGCCAAAAATCTCCATGTGCAAAACTTTTCCAGCAGGCTGAAATTGGATCCAATAATTGCTTGTTTTTACATTATATTGGTTGTCTATGAGAGTTTTTCCAAATTATTTATACATAGGCATGGAAATTGTGATTTTGCTTAATCAAACAAGTCGATAGAGAAGTCTAGCAGAAATTTCTAAAGAGATGACTGATGTACTGAGTACTGAGTACAAGTACTGAGTACTTTATATCAGACTTAGGTCTAAGCACTGGCGACTCAGGAAGAACTAAAGGTTCTTACAATCTTGAAGCAAAAAGTTTCAAACTATAGGAGACGTGTGAAAGAAAAAGCACTGAAATCATACATATACTGTTTTTAAAATGAGAGAAAACCACTCTTACATAGAGGACATTCATTATACTTCAGCCTTCCATTCTCTAACGCTTCTTGTCTGTGTTAGCTCAGATTTTCTTTATGAAATACTTTCACTGTTATGGATACGTGCCCCCCTTCCCAGAGAAAATCACAGGATGTCAGGCTACTGAAACTGAATTTGGAAGCACCGTACCACACCAGATCTTTGTACGTATCCAGTATTCATTTTTTTGAGACAGGATCTCATTAATTTGCCCAAACTGGCTTACAATTTGAAATCCTCCTGCCTCATCCTCTCAAGGCCCAGCCAATGCTACCATCTTTTAACTAAGTGACAGTGAAGCAACAGGAAAAGTAAAGCACAAGGCTCTACAATAACACAATGTAAGATCTACTTTGGCCATTTCCTGGCTTCAAGCCTTGATCTTGTCCCTGACTCAGGGACGCATTCTCTCCCTAAAGCCCTGAGGCATTTGTATTTGGGTGTAGGTTCATGTGACCCAACATGTTCTGACTGAGACAGAATTGATTTTGCATTATTACATGTAACAGTTTAACCTACAAGACAGTTCATTACATTTTCCTTAAAACAAATGAGATTATAGAGCCTGCATCTTATTTAGTTTTGAACTTTAAAATACTTCGGTATTAAATACTTCTATCATCTTCTCAAAATGTGTCTTATGCTTGCTGTACACCTGTAAGATCCCAGCGTTTTCTGAACTGAACTGTAGGTTTTGCTTGAGTAAATCTGGTAAATCACACCATTACATAAAACGTGCTGCCGAGAAGTTACACCCTTCACTCTTCCATTGCACCGCATGCCCTGCGAATGGCTTTGTGACACAGTAGCTATTATTCTGTCAAGCTAAATAATTTTAGGTTTACCTCCACCTTTTCTTGTCCTTTCCACAAACTTTCTGAGTTACAGCATGTAATGGGGCTGGTGACTGAAAGATAAATAAGAGGGGTTACTATTTTCAGAAAGCTTCCAGGCTCTTTAAGGAAGAATAATGTATTATGAGGGATGATCGACTCCTGGTGGAAACTGCCCTGTAACCTGTCATCTCTCCAGGGCTGAAATCGACACGGTGCTGCTCCTTCCGACACCTCCCTGTAAGCAGGTCCTGTCGGCATGACCGCCAGGCCTTCCCAGCTCTGCCACTCTTCGCTCTGCTCTGAGCAATGTTGATCCCAGTCACAGCTCCTCCCTTCAGCAGCTTCCATGATCTCAAGCTCAACTTTTTGTCCCAGCTCTTGACCATGTGACAACTCCTGGTCTGTTCCCCCACATGGTGATTAAAATGATGTTCTCAAAGCAGAAAATCAAATCTGTTTATTCAGCTGCTTGATTCTATCCAGTGCATTTCATTGCTTTGAGAAAAGCAGACTGAATATGCTCTGTCTGTTCTATATAACTGGCCTCCTACCTCAATCATCAGCATTGTTTTCTACTATGATCCCTTTCACCCACCATGCTCCAGTAATGACTAACCTTCTTTTCATACCTCAGAAATACCAAATTCACTGCTGCCTTTGAAATTTCTGCCCTTCTGATTAGTATATTCCTTTTTATGATGGTGATCTCACCTTTTGCAAACTGCCCCCCTCCAGATGATATCATATCCTGCACCCTAACCCCATTAATTCCCTATACAATTATGCAGTTTTATTTTCTTCACAACACTCATCCCCAATTCAAATCTGTGTGATTATACAGTGAACATTGGCCCTTCCCCATGCTCCACCAAAATACGACTTTCAAGAAGCTGGGGACCATGTTGTGTTCATTAATCCCAAGTGCCAGGAATGCCTGGTACATGATGGGTATTCTGTACACATTCATCAGCTCAAGGAATCCATCTGACTCAACTTGGAATTCTGGAAACAACGATAGCAGGTAGGGATCTTGCAATTTGCAAATTATAAGCAGAAGTACTCAGTAAATAGTGCCTAGCATACATGAGTTAATGGGAAGTTTGAGGAAAGCGCCGACTTGGGGAATTAGCTCCAATTTGTTTTCTGTAACATCATCCTACAGAGTGAAGTGATGGTCAGACCTCAGGGAGCAGCCATGATGAATGTGAAAAAAAAAAAAAAATAGCAAGAGTGTCCCAACTTAACTATAGGGTTTCTGTGAGATTTGTGTTTATCAATGATCTTAGAAAGAACATATGTATCATATTTTCAGAACTCTGGATAAATCTGGCTTGAATTTTGTTACCAGTATCAATAAAGACCCAATTCTCAAGTAATAATAATTATTTCAACAATGTAAGTTAATTAAAACTTAAAAATCACACCGCGCTCTTCAAAAATACAAATATTTACATACAAGTCAGCAAACTTAATCATTCACCAAGTAGAAGAAAGGTGAGGAGCTAATGGGAAACAGTAGTATATTAGACAGAAAATTAAACACCTTTGGAATTTTCAAAAGAATACATTTTTTGTCTTCTAAGTAGATAAAACATTTACTGAAAGTCTACTATGTGCAATCAACTTTACTCATCTTTCATCTTCAGTTTAAGTCCTAAAAGATTTTCTTTGGTTCATAAGTGAAAACCCTTAAAAAGTCCTCCTGAGAAGAAAATTAAACAAACTAGAAATTACATATTTTTTTCTAGACCACAGCTGAGAAAGTAATAGGATTTTTAAAAATCAAAACAAAAATTCTGACCTACAGTGAAAACAGAATATTCATAAACTCAAAGTAAATTAAAATTAATATGTCACAAATAACAAAGAAAAGCATCTGGTCAACAAGCTTGCAAATGAGAACTTCCATTCAGACATAAATGAGAGAAGACACAAACGAACAAATAAAAAAACAAAGACACTTTAGTCTATATTTCTGAGAACAAACTTCAAGGCTAAGGAAAAACTCAGAGATCAATTGTGGTGCTCAGGGTGGAGCTTCAATTTAATTGGCTCTGGATCTGCGCCAGGGAGTAGGAAAACACACGTGTTGGAGTGTCTGGCCTGAAGCCTGGACCTAGGCCCTCGCTCTCTGTTTTCGCTCTCTTCCCAGGCCCTGCTTCCCAGCTGTTCCTACTAAGCAGCTTTGCTCTACCCCACCATGAACTGACCCCATGTACAACTTACACTTTCTGTCCGTTGGATTGTGGCTATTGGTTATTGGATCTCAGTGACAAGAAACCTAAGGCATAAATTTAGGACCCTTATTTAAAAATTGTTTTCCCTCTACCAAGACTCTTAAATTTCTCAAGTGATTCAACATTACTTTTTTAGCAAAGTAAATGTGGATGTAATTGGTTCCTTCCCTTAAGGCAGAAAGTAGATCCAAGATTCACTATCAACATGAGTTTCCCTAGTATTTTATGTAACCTTGGCTATAGCATCTTTCATGTTTTCAGCCTTCACATTTGAAATTTTTGTCAGGAACCCCTATGTCAATATGCTACCAAAAAGGAAGAAAAAACCTAAAATAAAGGAAGCATCTCTATAAAGTAAACAAGTGAGAAAGGCTCATTTTTCATTCGTTAACTAGCCTCCACACGGCTGTTGGCTGTGACAACAAATGATTTAATGAGTCCAATTTAAAATGGTCTTGTCTGTGTAAGATAGATGTCTTGGAAAATACTTTTTAAAATTTTGCAGCTATAGCAAAGGCTGCTACAATATAGCCTGAGAAAAATCTGTACTGCAGCTCCATTGTTTTTCAAAGTACTTAATAGGCCAGATACCAAGCAGCCCGGAGCATAATACTCCCATCGTACCTGTGAGCATTTCCTAATAGTAATTATTAATAAGATGTTTCGGGAGTACCAGCTCAAAAGCCATAAAGATTTATCAATTATGTGAAAAAGTGATTGGTCAACAAGTCCTTCTGAACTACAGTCTCATTTTCTGTCAGTCACATCAATGGCCCTACAGAAGGAGGCTTTGTCAGGAACTGCTGGTGAGAAGGTGCAGAATGTGTATCCCAGGCAATGTGAAGGGAAGGCCCACATGTCTCGGCGTGGGCACTGTCTAGGGTTATGGCACTGGTTTTAGAAAGGTTACAAATGTATTAGATTCAACGGATGAAACTTCCTAGAATCTGTCTCACGGGTTCACAAACACATCACTTTTTCCTGTGTAAAATCTTGAGTAGGTTTTCAGAGTGGTGAACTGCTGTCAAATGTCATCTCTGAATACACAGGATGATTCCCTTCATATAAAGAAAAAACACGTTTTTCTGATCACCCCTTAGCAACAGAGAAACTACATTCTACAGCTTCCGAGAATCAGGCAGATCCAATTTTATTAAATGACCTGTCCTGGCTCAAAACTAACTAAGTATCTTGCTTTACTCTTTAATACAAGTAAATCTTAATTTGATTACCATAAATAGGTATTTTTGCTTTTTTAAATACGCAGACATGCTGATTATCCAGAACCTGTCATCTATAATAATACAGTGAATCTCTGACTTATGAACTCAGTTACCGAGGGCTGGTTGTAGCTCATGTTGGTTGCGAGTCAGTACAGCTAAGATCTAGAGGTTTACCTGGGCATACACTTTACACAGCAAGAGGCAGATGAGCTTTCCATTACCCCATTTAACCCAAGTTGTTTGTATAACGGGTCAGTTGTAATTTGAGGATCCACTCATTTCCATTTATTAAAAATGCTTTAGGAAGCCATAAACATGTAATTTGAGCATCAGTACTGGAGGATGTATACACTAAACAAAAGCCTAGAAGCTTAGAGAGCAGATGTGATTTAGAACCGTTCTCATGATCAAATTATTCAAGGAGTCAAAGAAATGAGAAAAATTAATGTCAAAATATTTTCACATTAAAAAGTAATTAACATATACCACATAAATTAAAGAAATGTAGACAAACAGATATAGCCATAATACAAATACCCTTCCAAGCCAAGTTTTAGTTTTGGTAAATATAGTTCCTGTAACTGGAAAAATGTAAGCTATTTTGCACAACGCAACATGCATGCTTTCCTTGACTTTCATTGCAATATCAAGGAAACCAGCAGGGAAGGGAGTGGGTGGAACAAGTGCTACAAGAAGACTGAGTCAGGACCAGTTGTCTGGTCTGTACAGGGCCCAGACCACACCAGGCCGAGCTTTTGTTTGCGTTCCCAATCTCAGACCAGTGCTATGACAGGCTATTGTTTGTTTGGAACAAGTAGAAAACAAATTTCAAAATGTCAAATGCCGCATGCTATTTTCACACTCCGCTCTTGATTTTCAGTCTTGAGTGGTTTAAAATGAAAAGCAAAGAAAAAAAAGATGAAATTTACTCCTCAAAAAAAGCAGTTTTGATTTCAGTAACCATAACACTCTCCTCGACCAAATGATGATATATAGGAGGAAAAGGTCCCCTGATTTTTTGTCCTGTGTGAAATATAGAAACAATCAGAAGTGTAACCCTGATTCATTTGCGCAGCTTTATTACAATGTAAACATATGATTAATAACAGCAATTTCTAAGGTAAAAACCTGAGTTATTTTTACCCATTATTATAACACAAATGACTCAAGTTTACCATTCTTTCTGGCAGAGTAACACTCCCCTGTTTATAAAGACCACATATTCTTTATTCCTCCTTCTGTTGACAGGCCTATAAGCCGCTTCCAAGATTTATCTATTGTGAATTGTGCTGCTGTAAACATGGGTCGATTTCCTTTGACACAAAACCTCCATTTCAATCTGATTCTGTTTAGCCATTTACTAACCTTTTTACTTATCTTTACAAAGCTTCTTCACTCATGAATCGCGGGTGGACGACTTCTTCCTATTCCATTGGTTTTTGTCTCTTAGAAGTTGGATTTCATCTTTTGTATTGTGAATTTTTAAAAAATTGTCTAGATAGCTCTAACAAGTCATTTCTTTTGGTTGCTCATCATTGAGATTTTTTTCTTCTTTTTCACATTACATCTGTTTCTTCTAATATGGTGCAGGGGGCCTGTTGTTTCCTTCCTTTAATTTCAGAACTCAGTTTGTCACCTCTTCCAAATTATTTAAAGTTTGGGGCTCAGGGTCTATGTCTGAAGTGCACGTTTTCGGTCCCTGAGGACATGACATAGAATTTGAGGTGCACAAAGTGAAGTGGACACAATGAACTGACTCGGTGTCTCATCTCATCTCATCTCATCTCATCTCATCTCATCTCATCTCATCTCATCTCAAGGTGCTGCTCTTCTAGAATTTCCCAAATGCAGACTAGAAAGGCTACATTTATCTAACTGTAGACAACATGTCCTTTCCCAGGAGAATTCAGAGTTCAGTTTGGTTCTTAAAATCATAAGCAGGTGCCGCTTCCCAGCAATCACTCCTCCTCTCTGCAGGAATAGAGTTCTTGATGGCAAAGTGTGTCCAGGCCTGCTCAGAATAAGGACCATGTTGCACACAGCACTGCTACAGTTTACTTGTACTTGCGAGGAGTCACCAGTTTCTGACTGCTGGGTTCCACAGAGGCCGAAAGGTTTCAGGGGACCTTCTTCAAGAGCCAGAAAACATATTTTTTCCTCCATACTCCTTCCTGAAATGCAGAAGTCACCTTCATTCATGTGAGGTCAAGGATGCGGCGGTAGCAGAGCAGAACATCATGAAGCCTTCCGTCTTCCAGAGTGCTCCAGCCCTCTCACCTATTCATATGAGAAATACACACACATCTTATTTAGCTATGATTTTCATTTTTCTATCATTGCAGCCTAATTTTAACCCAAGCAATAGAAATTATTTCTGATAACATCAGCACTCATAGATTCCTATGGTTTCTTACCATCAACAAGCCAAAGGAAAACATTACTATGTCGTCCTAAATTTATTATCCCTGGCGATGGAAAACATTAATGAAAAACTTTCAGGATTTGTTCAACATTCCCAATGATTTCTAGGTAGTAAAAAGCATCAGTTCCTTCCAGATCTTCTATTTCTTTCCAAGGCTATTGCTCCTGTTGCCATGGCTGAGTGTTTGTTTGTTTTTCTGCTTTTTCTTTAATGTTTGCTTTACTATATTACAGATTCTATGCCAGAGTGCCATTCTACAATTTTTTCATCTAAAGCCCATGATTCCACTTTTATATCTTTCTAGGACTTTTCTTTTTCTCCAGCCTTAGAGCTATTTAGTAGGTAAAAACATCTTTTGGGAGATGAGAATCAGAACATATGATCCCTCTGATGTTTTGTTGCATAGGTCAACCTGATTGGGCCACTGGGTATACAGATATTTGTTTCAACACCACTCTGGGAATGTCTATGAAGCTATTTTTAGATGATTAGCCTCTGCATCAGTATGATGCCCTCCCTAAAGAGAGAGAGGGCTCATCTGATCTACTGTAGGCCTGATCAGAACAGAAAGTCCAATTGTCTTTAATGACAAGAAGCTCTGCCTGCCTTACTGTCTTAGAGATGGGACACTGGTTATTCATTTGACAATTCCACATTACACATACACACATACACACACACACACACACACACCTATGAGAGAGAGAGAGAGGCAGACAGAGACAGACAGAGACATGGCTTCTATGGATTCTGTTTTACTGGAAACCCTCACTAATAAAGTCTCCAAATACATCTCCTCATTTCAAAAGAGAGAGAATTCCAATAAGTGAAGGTTTATGATACCCAGAAAAGCCCCTGTGGTAGACACACATCTTGAGACTCAGCAGCTGGATACACTACAGCACCTTACGTGATAAGGTGACAGCTGGAACAAGTCTCAGAGTGATCGGCATCTGCTGCTAGGGCTGGATGGCATCCTGCACATTATTCAGCCATGGATTTACATCCCGTTGCTTCACACCCTTCTTAATCAAGCCACATGGTGCGAGCCTATAGTATGGAAAAATGCTGCATGGGATAGTTAAATATGATCCTCGGCTCTTACAAGCAAGAACCTTAGATACAGAACTCTAGGAACACGTCAGAAATAACCTCCGGAGAGCTCAACAAAGAAGTTTATTTCCCCTAAGGCTTTATCTGAGACTTTGACAATCTGGAGCCTGTCGTCTCCATGGGGTCCTGTGGCCAGGCTCAAGCTCCGCAACAATGAGTCATTGGCCAAAACCACTAGGTTTCAGTTTTACAACAATTGCTCACCAAATCTCTCACCTGGCAAGCTCACTTCTCGCACAAAATGTGACAGCATTACAGACAAACCCTAGTGCTCCCATGGAGATCCAGCTGCCCCCCTCTACCTGGGTTGCTAAGACCACAGGGTGCCTATGTTGGAGGTGGAGACAAAAGCATTGTATTTCTTTCCTTAAGACCAAAATGTCAAAATTGTTTTGCTTTTGCTGATTGAGAGTGACAAGCAATAAAAAATGTTTGGGTACATATGTGTGTAAGTACTGTACTAAGGTCTGTGGAATTAGGTAAAGGAGACATGTCCCGCGCTGTTCTCGGGGACCTTGCAAACTGGTGAAGACTGTGGACACTAAAAACACACCTACCCTCAACCACAACACAGTCTGAACAGCCGCACTGTAACCTATACAACACAATGCAATATGCAGAGGAGACAACAGGATAGAGCAGTTAAGCGCACAGATGCCACAACCTGACTCCTTTCGTTTTGAATCGCTTGTCATGGCTATTTGTCTGTTACTGTTTCATCTCATTCTTTGAGTAAATAAGATAGTGATCATAAACACATTCATCACATGTTAAATAATTCTTGGCCAATATCACCAGCCCTTCACCTTCTCCGATACGGTCTGTTGTCACCTGGCCATGTCCACAACCTCCATCCTACATGGCTGTAATTTCTACTGTAACTACTCATGATAACAAGCATCACAGCAACCTAAAACCTCTTCCTCCAGCAGCACACACTCCTTTTGCTGCCATTTTTCTTTTAAACTGCTTTGTAAAGATCTGGGGCACAGAGATTCATTGAGAATGTACTCACCAGGAAATCCCCTGCCTGAACAGGCCGAGTCGCTGCAGTTGATCTCACACCTTCTGAAAGCTGGCTGATTGTGACCACTGTCCCTTCATCCAGGCACAGCTGCCACCTCGCCCTGTTTTCCTGCTGGGGGTCTTTCATGCTAGGGCCGAAGTTCTGTGGCAGAGCCCTGTTCCTCTTACCAAGTTCAGTGACAGGACTGCACAAGCAGGACGGTTGTTTGCGGATCATCAGACTCAGTGGGTGTGTGTGGTCTCTGAGCTTGTGCATCTCAGAAGCAACAGGCTAGAAACACCGAGAGATACATGGTCAGAACCAGACCCAACAGTTGTGTCTCTTCTACATTACACTAAGGTTCTGTGTTATAGACTCCCTGATCCCAAAATAAAATTAACATTCTTATTTTCACTTCGCCTAGTGCATATCCCTGATGTGGAAAAGCAACCAACAGAAAAAATGATCATGCTTTCTCTCTTACTACTTTGATAGTTTCCAGATACAGAAACAGAAATCCTGGTGGGAAAGGAAACTGCCTTGTTCTATGTATAATTTACCAACATGGAAATATTATTCTTCCAATCATAAAATTGGGAAGTCAGGGGGCCAGGGATTTAGCTCAGTGGTTCCGGCAGCTATCTTGCAAACGCAAGGACCCGGGTTCGATCCCCAGTAACCACATAACAATACCAGGTGTGGAGACTCACCCCAGCAGCAACCAGTACCACATACCACAGTGCCGGGCATGGTGGCTCATGCCTGTAATCCCAGCACTCGGGAGGCAGAGGCAGGAGGATCGCTGTGATGTGAGTTGGAGGCTGAGCTCAGGGCCAGCCTGAACCACAAAAGCAAGACCCTGTCTAAACAAAACCTAAAAAAAAAAAAATTGGGAAGTCAGTCCCATCTCCACAACAGTGCTCTGAAGATTTTTAAATAGGAGGGAATGTATTAGCTAAGCATAAAATTGTAATTACTAAAATTTGATGGGAAAGAAAGGGTGCAGATATAGAACATTGTGTGTAATCTGGAATTCAAGAGGATGATTCTAAGGCAAGAACAGAAGGAGGAGTGAACAGGGATGTGGTAGACACAGATGTCTGTGTAAGAGAGAATTGAGAGCAGGAGACGGGCGGGAGCGAGGCAGGGGACCGGCCTCACCGCTGCAGCTGCACACAGACACGCCCTTGCTGAGGGCGAATTTCGTGTGGGGTGGTGTGGAGACGTCTCAGGGTGGCTATGGGAGGCTAAACCTCATGAATCCCTATCTGCTGCCAGCTCCGAGGAGGAGGGAGAAAGGTCAGGACATTCAGGAATAGATGGTAAAGGCAACAGAGGTAGAGGAGGTATTGCCTGCACCCCATCATTGCACGAGATGTAACACAGCCTTGCCTTAAAATAACAAAATATCAGATCGATCAAAAGAATTGGCATGGGCTCCTCTCTCTTGGTGCTATGTCGGCTCCTGGCCTGTGTTTTTCTAAGAACAGTCAAGTTAAACAGTTCAGCCAGTGTTTCCTAAGGGTGCTCCAGAGTCACACATCACAAAAGCCCCGCTCAGCCCACCCTTCCCCTGGTGAGAGTTGGCTTGTCACACAGCCATCACTCCCTCCCCGCACTGCCCTCAGTACGAAGCCATACAATTTCTACTTTGTGTCAGTAATCACAACAAGCAAGTTGCATCAACTCTTCACATGTTTTCTGTGGATATAATGCATTATTTATTTAATTTTGTTATTAACCCAGAAAGAACTCATTTCCTCACCTATACAAAGAACTCCAGTTGTAGGGCATTGATTTGGAATGAGTACATTTCTAAGCATTGCAACTGGATCCTAAACATGAGGACCCTGGCCCAGCCTAGATGGAGTTTGCTTTCAAGTAGAATAATAGAAATACATATACAGTAAGGCAAAAGAATCAAAAACCTTCAAAGAACCACATGAGGCAATTGTAACTGTGCTGACGAGTGAGGCTGGAGAGGATGACTGCATGGTGAGGGGTGGGGAGGAGACAGTTCTGTAGAGAAGTGGCCGGGACAGTCATATGTGTGAGGTGACATCTGAAGAGACACAGAAATGAGCAAGTCAGTGACAAGGGCCAGCTGGGAAAATACCTGGCTTGTTGGGAAACTAGAGAACATACTGTTCCATGTGAAATACACAAAGGAGAAAGAGGAGTGAGCTGGAGGAAGAGAGAGCAGTCAGATCATGCAGGTCTTCACTTTGGGCCACTGGAAACAAAAAGTCCTCCATTCCCACAGGTTCCACCCTCTTGGATTCAACTACCCAATAGTAGAAAACACTTGTGGAAAAAAGTCATGTAGGGAAGTATTCCTATCATTCTGCAAAACAATCCAGTATGTAAGTGTTAATGTCTCATTTGCATGTATTAGGTATTACAAGTAGTATAGACATGATTTGAAGTATGGAGGATATGCCCAGATTATATGTAAATACCAAGCCATTTTCTGTAAGAAACTTGGACATCTACAGATTTGGTATACATGGGAATCTAGAAACCAACTGTCTATGGGACAACCAAGGCATGTGTTTATTATGTAGCCCAGTTTGGCCTTAAATTTGTGATCCTCCTCCTTCAGCCTCCTGAGTGCTGGGATTAGGGGGTGCAACACCATTCCCAAGGAAGCTGAGGTTTTCTGATGCAACTTCACTTGCTTAAGATCATTCAAGTAGTAGAAAAAGGAGCTGGGATATGAACGCTCTTCTCTCTCACTCCAAAGACATTAGTTCCTCATCCTAACTCTTGACAAAGTGCCTGGTACAGAGTGCTCTCTGCTGAACTCAAGAAACAAGATATGAGTCATCTAATTATGACCACCACCATCACTACTGTTTTGTAGATGAGAAAGTTGAAACTTTTGGTCCTGAAGAATTCGCTAAGGTCATGGTCAACTGCAGACTAACTGTAGAACTCAGGTTCTCTTATTCCAGAGTCATGGTGCTTGACCCCAAAACCTGTGCAGTTTTTACCAGGGAGAAAACACTCAGCAGGTATTTCCTGAGAAATCAGTAAGTTAAGAAGTGGTTCTACTTGGCTGTATGGAAAGTTGAAAAATGAATAACATAGAGATTCAAGTCTTAAAAACTAAGATAAAGTAAGGATTATAGATTAGTCAGGTTCATAGAGCTCTTCACATTAATTAGAAAACATTTACTTGACCATGATATGTATTCACCACTACATCAGGCCCAAGGACACAAACTATTGCTAAGACTGGAATCATAATAGATTACATCACAAATCACATCTTTGGGTGAAAGATTACATGGCAAATCACATCTTTGCGTCAATTAAATGATTTCATGGAAATGCCTTGAAAGAGAGACAGACAATGCTGATAGTGGCAAGAGAAACACAGACATAAACATTGGGGAGGCTCATGAAATAGTTGATAATCTAGTTTTTTGTTTTTTTGGGTTTTTTTTGAAAAGTAAATTCACAAAAATGAGATGGAAACCTGGGAAAGGAAGTTGTTGACTATATTTGGGGTAAAAATACAGTATTATGGGCATCTTTGTTCTCCTTAAATCCTTGCCCGATCACTTTCAATGGAACCTTGAATAAGAGGATTCAGGTACTAAGTTCTACATTTTAAACAGCTTTGTGGTTGAGGCAGAATATTAAGTGATCACTGCCCATTACAAGGATCCCTTCTGTTATTATGTGTCACTTCTTAGTGACAGTGAGGCAGCTTTGTCCACTACTATGTTGACTACTATGAAAAAAGCAGCTCAGAACCACGTTTTCACTGGACCCCAAGGACATGCTGAGTGAATAAATGGATAGATACTATAAAGTTTTAATAATTTCAACCAAAAATTCATATTTGTTTGTTAGGAATGTGCAGCAATTAGGGTACAATTTGGAAATCTGACCCACATCCTCGGTGTGTCTGGGTCAATAACAGGGATGAGAACTTGGGGTGCAGGTCTGGCCCATCACCCCTGCACTCTGGCTGGCACTCCTCCCCACTGTGATTCCAGGCCACCATGAACTAAGCAGCATTGTTCCACCACACCCTTCCGGCATAAGGCTCTGTCTTGGTATCTACCAATAATGTACAGAATTTAATAAGATTGTGAGTGCTGCAGACTGAACCCATCTTTTAAGCTGTGGGGATTGGGTACCGTGTTCCAGAGGTGAGAAGTCCAGTAATACAGAATGACATTTTAATCCCCTCATCCAGTGATTGTCGAGAGGGCAACAGCAACCGCAACAGATGATCTAAGAGTTTGTGGAGTTGTGTCTCCTTATAATGAAAAAGGAACACTAAAGCGCAGTAATACATGGAGACAAGATACACAAGAGAATCTTATATACTAGGGCTTTGGAATGTCCCACCAAGCATTCACGGAGGTAAAACACCTGTTCATAATTATCTGACTCTTCTTCGTAAACCTCATTTCCCTAATAAATACAAACAAGGTGTGCATTTAAGAAGCTGCTAAGTGCATCCTCCCCCCGCTGACCACCAATGAAAACAACTGCAGCAGAAACCTTCACTGTAGCATCATGAGACAATCTAAACTGAGGACATAACCATGCCGAGTCCAGACTCCTGATCCACAGAAGCTGGAGTCACAGAAGCTGGAGTCATTTGAAGCCACTGGGTTGTGGCAATTTGTATACAGCAACAGAAAGCTAACAGCAGTAAGTTAATTTGCCGTAGGTTGCATCCCTCATAACAGAGGTAAAATATTCAAACAGGTCTGTGTCCAACATTAAAGGTGTTTTTTTTTTCCCCAATTAATACAGACATTATTATTTCAGAAAGTAAGGGTCAGTAGCTTATGTCAAATAACTGTAATACAGTAAATATATCATACCAAGATTATGATGAGGCTGACAGTTTGGGTGCTGAGGGGAGTAGTCTGGAGACAAGATACAGACCTGAAGTTATCATGCTCCGAAGAGAGGGGAAACCTAAGCACGTAAATAACACTATCCAAAGTAGTAAAATTAATGAGGCTATAAAGAAATTGGAAGATCAGTGTTTAAGGGTAAAGAGAAGTGAAATGAGACTGGAAGCAGAAGAAATCAACAGAGTTATAAGAAAAACTGAAGAATAGCACATTGAAAGCCCAGGAAAGGTAGATTTTCTAAAAATATGTAGAAATCAGTCCTAAATGGCACAGAACAAGAAAACAGGAGAGTGTTGAAGAAGTCTGGTCAGGCTGAACTATCAGAAGACATTTGCAGAAACCAGCTGCCTGGAGAGATGTAGGTTCACAAATTAATCTGGAAATTTTCACCCATCTGCGACCCACGTGCTGAATGCTGGGGTACAGAGCGCTACCGCATGCATCACTGGGGCACTCGGCACAGATTAACGTGAATTAAATTATTTCCACTTGGATTCTAAACATTTATTTTCTCAGCATCTATAAGTCAAAGAGATGGAGTACAGATGTGTGAAGTCACTTCGCTGTACCTCATTCTGCTCACATTTCTCCAGCTTCGTGACAACAATATAGAGGTACTTTATCAAATTCTATGCTGAACTCCAGAAACAAGATATGAGTGCATATTTTCCCTGATCTATCGCTCTGCCACCAGTCTCCTGGGTGGATTTGCAAGAGTCTGCAGAAGTTTTCACATATGAAACCCTCATTACCTCACACCAAGAACAGCCACAGTGCAAGGAGTCAAGAGTTACCGCACGAGCACAATTATGATCGTTTGTTAATTCAATGTCACACCCTATTTTCATCTTCTCTCAGGGGTACGCCCTGGTTTCAAATATTCTGAAGGAAACTGGGTTTTAACAGTAATATCAGTTTATAGGTAAGCATGTTATTTCTGCTTATATAAAGTTTTTTCAACTTGATTATTGCAATTTCTCAGATTTCTCTGGCCAGAGTTCGGAGCAATGTGTGAGCCAGCAATTTTTAAAAAAATTTTGGCCACAGGCTGATAGTCCACTAACCTGAAAGTAATGGTTGGTGATAAGGGAAAGAGCATTAGACAAAATGCAACACCCGGGATTACTGCTGGCTTCCCAGGGGTGTTAACCAGCTCTGAAGCAGGAGTCTCCAGTGGTGCTGGCCTGGATCAGGTCTGCGTGGCACAGCTATGAGACTGAAGAAAAACCATCCCTGAATGCTGAACACAGAAGTCACTGTGAACCCTACTTATTCAGATTAGCAAATTCCAGCTAAAAGAAATGTGGGAATTTACAGGAATGTGTGATTTAATACCAAGGAGTATTTATGTGAACATAGGAAGTTACAAATATGACAGATTAAGAAAAACAATGAAGCACACGGAAAGCTTCTACCACACAGACATCACGTCAAGACGCCACTTGCAGCTTCCTGCTCATGGACATCTTTGGAGCACCTCAGACAGGCCTTGCCTCTCCTCAGAGTTAGGAAAGTCTAGTTTAAAAAATGTGGCGCCCACAGTACATAAGAAGCAGGAGTGCAGATCGCAGAAGTGCAGGAAGGGGTGGAAACCCAGGACCTCACTCTGCCCCCACAGAAGCTGCCCTGAGAGACAAGGGCACAGCAGAGGAAGGCTGAAGACACACTGGCACGCGGTCACAGCTTGATCATACTGGTTGTTGCGTTGTTATTCTCTTTGATGGAATTCCCTTCAAAACAGGTCATCCGCCTTACAGGGCTGCTCTTCTTGCAAAGGGGTGGCAAGAAACCTACTATGGGCCTGGCCAGGAGAGTCCTGGTCACGATCCCTCCTCAGTATGATCCTTGGAGGTTTTGGAGAGATGACACCTACTTTCCAAAGGTCTTTCTGCTGTGTCTCTTCTATCTTCCAGCTATGGGAAAGTGAAAGACAGGGCTGTCTTTCCCTGGCAACAAAGGAGGTTTATCTGGATATAGTCATTTTAGCATCTGAAGAGATGAGTTTGTGTGAGACTGCAGCCGTGTCATGCACAACTCAAGAATTAATAGACCTAGATAATTACAAATTGTAAACTGCCACTTAGAACTTCCCACAGTCCTCTAATCTTACCCAGAGTGCCATGGTCAAGTTCCTTAGGCAAGACTTGCAATGAATTCCAAAAATACAGACTTCCCCTCCTAGTCTTTTCTCACTGCCCTGAGATCCTGGTCGCTCTTTCCTGAAGCTCTCTCCTACGGTTTGACTGTCCTGAATTTTCACTATTTCCTGTACTCTTATGATCATACTTATTACTACTCTTTCAGTCAGTAAGTAAATATATAGCTTCTCAGTGTATTTGACCCTCAGTAACTGAATGAGGGAAATACATTACCACCATCATTCACAGAAGAAATAAAGCTGAGAACTGATCAATTTCATAAGCCCTTAAGTAGTGGAGCCACAAGCCAGCCGGTTCCATCCCAGAAGCCAAGTTTTTCGCACAGTTGATATGAATCGGGATGGCTCCCCAGAGCTCACGAAGAAGTGAGCAAAGAAGTGAACCGGCCATGTCTCTGTCCTCTGTCCTCTGTCCTCTGTCCTCAGCACGTGATCAGGACAGACGGGTTTACTGCAGTCCACAGTTAGATCCTGTGCAGGGGTCAGCAAGGGGGTTTGGGGTACGCAGGGTCTCTAAGAAAAATAGTATGAAATTTCTGGTGCATTATTAGATATGAAAATACATATTAAAATTAAAAGTATCAGTGAATTAAAAACATGTAGAGGGCCAGGGATTTAGCTCAAGGGGCACCACATCGACCTTGGAAGTACAAGGGCTCAAGTTCTCTCTTTGGTGTCACAAAAAAAAAAAAAAAGAAAAAGAAAAAATTTGGCAAATGGCACTATTGAGCCCAGACATGATAGGCCAAAATGTAATGTTTTCAGTGTGCCAAAAAGTTGAAAATAGTTTTTTGATAAAGCAATGGGCTATAGATGTTGTGCATTAATCACTGCTTTGTGTCCAGGGAAGAACCTGGAATAATGAATCTTTTATGCCCAAGTTTTTTTTGCTGTTTCATTTCATACAAATTTCCCATTATTACAGAAAATTCTCCCTATATTATTTTGGATGTGTTACATTTACTTTTCCAATTTTGACATTTTACCAACTATTAATGCAAAAATGGATCAAATTTAGCAAATTAAAGAAAGCCAATTCCTCACCGTTGCCTCTGAGAGGCGAATATCCTTCACTTAAAAATTTATTAATCCTAATTACTTTTGTTAAGCTCTTCAGACTAATACTGAACGTTGCTTCCTTCTAATCGGTTAGTCCATTCATGAGTGCAGAGGCATTTGTAACTGATTTACTTGTAATCCAAGTAAATACAGGTTTCTTATGCTCTGCAGCATCTTCAGAACTTTCAAGGACTTTTTTCATGCACACCTGGTCCAGAAGTTCCTGTGCTGTAAGTAAAAACCATCTTGTTAAAAACAGCTTAAGCAAAACAATAGATACAACTGCTTCGTCTTGGGATAGTTAAAACAGGCTTTCATTGTAATTTGATTCATCTTATTTTATTTCCAAAATGTCTGCTCAAATAGTGCTTTCTTCCTTTTTATGCTGTTTGATTCTTTGTAAAATAATTGGAAACATTTTCAAAAATAATTTTTCTATTATTAAACAACATTGAAAAAGTCTTTCTGCATGAAGCAGACCATCGTGAAAGATCAGAGTATTTAATGAACATGAGACTTTGATAAAAGTATGTTTCTATATCAGTATGTTGCTGACCTGTACTAACATCAAAATTTATTTTTCTTTGCTATATATTCTCTCTGCCCTTGTTTGCTTGTTTGGGAAGCACTTTCCTATTTGCATAATCTCTTTAATGAGATGCCCTTTCTACCATCTGTATTTTCATTATTATAACTCCAAATAAAAGAATATATGGAATATTGACATTTCCACCATTTTTTCATCTCACTTCATGTTTCTGGTTTCCATTAAGCTGCTTTTTTCCCATTGTTGTCTTTTATAATCATCACTGTACTGCAATGAACTAAAAGTTGTATAGATGAATTTTTCTTATATGAACATTTTCCTGTTGATAAACATTTACGAAAGTTTTGCCTCTGAAACAATTGTATGGTGATAACTGGAAGAATTTCCCACAAACCAGCTTCCTGCACCACCTTTCAAACTTTACTTCTACAATAGCATCTCCAGTATCAAGTATATTGGGACTGGGAAAAGTGTAAGTATCCCTGGAACTTAATTATCCATGGGCACAACTGCAGAGCCTGAAGCCAAAGCAAATGCGTTCTTCCTCTTGTCTGTCTTCCCAGTATACCCACAGCCACCCTGAGGCTAACCAATAGCTTAGAGCGATTATGGAGAAGTTGGAGTAAAAGGAGGTTGAAATGACAGCAGACATCTACCTCATTTTTAGACACTAGCACCACTATGCAACTATGTAATATTTCCTAAATGCTTTCCCAGAATTTAGAAGGGGCCCATGAAAGTTAAGTAGCATAACACTTAAATCTACCTCTTCCTACAAATCTCCACGGTGTCTGTGTTCCCAGTTGTTTGCTGAAGAGTTGAGCTACAAGTCATCCTCCCTCTTTTTTTTTTTTCATCCTCCCTCTTGGTGTGACTTGCTTCCAATACAAGAGTTAATTCCATCTACCTGCCCAGTAGAATACACACAGCCTCCACACCACTTCATGCTCACTGCGGGCACACTACTCTCACACACTGTCAGCTCAGTCTCAGAGCATCACCCACTTGCCCCAACACCGTTCCTTCTAATTCTTTCTTCATACATTTCCAGGTTGTGTTTCTCTCCTATCCAAACTCTTTGAAGCTTACGTATTGATCATACCAAAAATACACATTTATAAAATCTGAACATTTGTAAAAATCTCACCATTTCAATTTTTATCCCTTTCCCAATGAATTGAATTTCTCTATCAGAGTATTTTATTTTCTTCATTGAACTTGTTACCTCTTGCAATTATTATTCTGTTGCTTTAAATCCTTATCGATACTGTCTTTTCCAGAAGAATGCAAATTCAGTGTGGATAACAGTCACTGGTTTTCTTCAAATAGTATTCTTAGAACTAGTCAGTTTACAACACCTAGTAGATATATGTGGTAGTCAGCTTTCTGGCACTGTAATTAAATACCTGAGATAATTAATTTACAAAGAGAAAAGGTTTACATCAGCTCACAATTTTGGAGCCTACAGTCCAAAATCAAAGAGACTCATTGTTCTGGGCTCAGCTGGGCATGGCAGAAGGCAATGGCCTCAATAGCCTAGGGAGACACTCACCTCACAGCCAAGAAGAAAACTGGGCAGGGCCTGCTGAGGACACACCACTATTAAAGACCTGAGGATTCGGGCTAGGCCTAACCTCCTGAATGTCCACTGTGCTTCCTCGTGGCAACATCCTGAGGAACAAGCCTCTGACATATTTCACAGATTGTCAACACTTGAACTATAGCAATCTGGAAGAAATGTTCATTTAATCAATGTATGAGTTGAACACAAAACATATAGAGAACTTGAAGCTAAAAACCAAAGAGAAATTGTCTGAAAATCCACATTCAGAACTCCTTCATTTGAAGGATCCTTTTGGATACTCTCCAAGCCCCAAAGCTTGCTCTCCATCTCAGGAGGACACTTCTGGTCAGCTGTACCTTTCTTGCCTGAGGACTCCAGTGTGAGTCTCACACCCTCGCACAGAATCCAAAGAGACTCTTTTTGCCCATAAATCACACGCGATAGCCAAGAAAGGCGTGTACTCTCCCAGAATTAGGGTTTTCTTCACAACAGTAACGCTGAGGTGGGAGGAATGCTCTGTGGAAGCCAACTTCACATGCACCCCCAAAATTACTCATTCTTAGTGACAGCACAGTCTGAATCCTTAAAGAAGCCTGCCTGTCTTCCCGGAATTATGCAAATCATATCGTTAGGCAGTGCAGAGCATATCCTTCCTAATGACTTCCTGCTTAGTTTTCTTTAAAAATGATGTTTTGTGGTCACAGTTCTAACAGGGACTTTATGGGATTTTTAGCAATGAGTCCCTGGCTCTCAGGGTGGGGGCGGGGGAGCTGTCAATCTTATTTAATCTTCACAATAGTGATCCAAAGGAGATATAATTTTTACATTTTTGTTCCTCTGAGAAAACAGAGGCTTAAAGAAGGGCAGGGTGACACGACCACACTGAGCTGTCACAACCTGTGTCAGCCCACAGGTCTCAGCCTCACCTCAGCTTCGTGTCCTTACCCAGAGACACGTGGGACAGCCCGTGTCGTAGCACACAGGGGCTCGTCCTTAGGCTTTTCTGGAATTTTGCGATACGTCATTTAAGTATGGCTGTTGGTGAAAGTTAAATTATAAGCTTACAATTAAATAAATTACATGAAAAACAAGTAATAATATTAAACACGTTATAAGTATCTAACCATCTTCCTATACTGAGTGCTTTGAAATTGGCCTATATTTCATGTCTGTGGTAGGCAAACCATTCAGTGGTGGCCACATATGTCAGTGACATCACGCTTGCTCTTGAAAGTAGTCACGATGGAAGTGTTTAAACCAGGGACAGTAGAAAGGACCCAAGTCACACCCTGCGCCACCAGGGCTGATTAAACATTCACCCTTTCAAAGCGTCCCTTAACCGTTATATAACCCTAACTTTACACAGTGAGTGCTTCTCTCTCTGAAAACATCGCAGCACAACACACATGTCAGAGGAGTGGTGTCTTCACATGACATCAACATGTAATTCTGCGCATCTGTCTTGTAAAGATTTGCATGTCTGTAAATCTGTCACATGCTGTGGACTTGGGCAAGGAAATGAACTTACTGCTCTTTCCTATGGAATATAGGAAGAAAGCACAATTCATTCTTAGATTTCTAGGTGCCTGGTACAGTAAAAGTCTTACTTACTTAATAAACATCACAGATTGTCATCCTCTTAAATAGCCTTTGAAAGGGAAAAATGCCGTATTTTAAAAACCAAATGACAGACACTAACAACACATATTGTTATTCATATGATAGACAGCAAGAGACAACTATGGTGGGGCCGTCTGTCTTCCTCCAAAGCTCAGGGGGAGAGTAGAGGCCAAAGTGCTGCACTGATTCGGGGGAGCAGCCCCGGGCGCCTTCTCCACCACGCGCCGGCCTCGTGCCTTCATCCTGGGCTGTGCAGAGTCAGTTCTCCCCCTCTGCTTCTCTGCCACGTGATGCATGTTTCTCGCTTCCCTGTGAGGTGGCATTCTGGGCGCCTCTCATTGCGGAGACTGGACCCCGGACCCCATCACACACTGAACCCGTCAACAGCCTCATTTGGGCTTCACAGCCTTCAACATGGTAAGGAATTAATTTTTACTCTCGGATCACCAGTCACAAATTCAATTTTTTTCTCTCAATCAGTTATAGAAATACAAATGGACTAGGACAGAAATATAGTGAAGGATTTTAAATTAAATCTCACTAAACTCAGATATTAAGTTAGAAATACCTAGCAGATTTTGGGCCAAATAAGCCTCTGATTCCCACTCCCACTGATTATGAATCTCATTTCGAATTTAGGCACAGAAGTCAGAAAGGCCAAAAGCATGCCCTCAATTTCCACTTAAACAGAACACATTTCTTTTGCATAGCAGAGCCCTGTGCTGGTACATGCACACTGAAATCCAAATGAATTGTCTTTCTCTATTAATGTGACCACACTGTTGTTCACAGGTATTTATGAAAATATAAATTTTAAGAACTTGACATATCTGAAGCAATGCCACAAGGAAGTATTTAGCAATATATTCAAAGTTCGCCACTAAATCACAAGTTTCCAGAGAACCACAAGTAACATGCAAAGCAAACACTAATGTAAAGTTAGAAAATCACTTCATTAGCACAGATTATTTGACACAATTCATTACTCACCAATGTATAACAGCTCTAAAACATATACTATTCAAGTTTATGTTAGGCATTTAAAAAATTAGCCATAATGGACAAGTCCAATTCTGAATATTTCATAGAAGCATAAAATTAGAAATGAGGGGCCGGAGAGTTAGCTCAGTGGTTCCGGCGCCTGTCTTGCAAGCGCAAGGGCCCGGGTTTGATTCCCCGGTAACCACATAACAATACTGGGTGTGGAGACCCACACCCAGCAGCAACCAGTACCACATACCACAGTGCCGGGCGTGGTGGCTCACGCCTGTAATCCCAGCACTCGGGAGGCAGAGGCAGGAGGATT
>PVIR01004277.1:0-31823 GCA_004026965.1 Petromus typicus | reverse complement strand
CTTCCAGTTTTAAAAAGTGAACTATACTCTTGAAGTAGGAAGAAAAGGCTAACATACCTTTGCTCATTATTTCTCACTTGCTTAAATGCAGCAGGTAGGAATTTAAGCAAAGTCACATTTCATCACTGGCTGTAAATTACCTAATTCCTAAGTACCTGGTCCTGTCAAGTTGGTGAGAGATTTAACCTCAGTTATTATTGGGATTTCTCTAACTTCTAAGCTAGTGCTGAGCCTTTGGCATGTCCCTCCACCCCCAAGCCTTCAAATGCTGATCCCTAGAGTTATCTGTCCACTTGGGTAAAAGCTAGATTTCACCGCAGCCACACAACTCCATCAAAGGCTCCAGTGTGGCCTTTCCATCTCATGCTTTTGGCTTGAAAGGGGGCAAGTTAACACAGCTGGCACTCAAGCTGGCCATTGACCTAAACAGCTCGCTATGTGCATACCTCCCCGTAAGTCCTGCCATGCGCCCTTGGCCATCCAGGAAGGAGGTGATTCTGCTCTGTCCAGGGCATCCCACCACCCATTACTTCTGTCTTCCTTGGCTTTATACTAGGATAGAAATTTCCCCCTCTCTTCAAATTCTACTGTCCTGAGAAGGCAAAGAGAAGCCAGAGAACCCTGCCAGAAACCTTTCATGTGGCCACGAAACAGGAAACTTGCTATCTGCTTGAATGGAGGACAGAAAAGGGAAACGATAACATCTCAAAATTTCTTTTTTTTTAAGGTTTTTTGAAACAGGGTCTCGCTATGTGGTTCAGGCTGGCCCTGAGCTCAGCCTCCAACTCACATCACAGCAATCCTCCTGCCTCTGCCTTCCTAGTGCTGGGATTACAGGCGTGAGCCACCATGCCCGGCACTGTGGTGTGTGGTACTGGTTGCTGCTGGGGTGAGTCTCCATGCCCAGTATAGTATGTGGTTACTGGGGATTGAACCCGGGTCCTTGCGCTTGCAAGACAGGCTCCGGAACCACTGAGCCCTCAAAATTTCAATCAATATTATAAAAGCTCATGTTAGGAAACTGGGCCAGACATTATCCTGCTTAGGGTTATCTGTGTTCATTGATTTCATCCCTTAAAGTTAGGAGGTCTAGCTTTCCTACTTCCCCCTTTCTGCCCTCACGTTTTCCAGCTTAGGTGCCTGTCTGTCCCCTCTGCCTCTGTCCTCTACTATACTCTGCCTATGAACAATGGCATCATGTGTAAGTACAGGTGGTCATTCCTTGCATGAAGCATCATGAGAGATATTTGGAAAGCTCATTTCTCTTCACCAATGTTACTGACGATGCTTCTGGTAATGGATGCTACTACCAAAAACCCAATGCTTTGGATTAGACACAGCTAAAGTTTACATGAAAATGATTCATGAATTCCACTATCAACAAACATATGCTAGAAACTGCCCAGTATAAGATATATCACAACATACAAATATGGTTCCTCTTCTTCTGGCATTGGCAGTCCATTTGTGAGGAGATACAGGAGAGAACTCATTTCTAGAATGAGCACTTAATTACAATCACAAGCATAATGATGGAAAAAGGTTGTAAGTGGGAAGCACGTAGCAAGGAAACATTCATGAGTCAGCAGCATTGAGGCTAACAGATGAAAAGAGGTGAAGAGAAGGGAGATTGGTGTAGAGAAAATAGCATTTTTTTTTAAATCAAGCAAAAACAGAATGCAGACTCAGGAGGTGGAACCCTAGAGATGAGATCGAAGGGAAAGCACACGCCAGTGTGGAGGCTGTGGTAGACTAGGATCTGCTTGACGCCCATCTGCCCCAGCGTTTTAAGCAGGAAAGAATGACAGGCTTTCCATTTAATGATTCTGGCTTCTCAGCAGAGAAAGGCAAAGATTGATGGAGAACATTATGCTATTATCAACCTTTAGCAACCCAGCCTCGCAAATTCTTTCCAACTAGCTGTTGATACAAGTATGACAGTTACAGCCCTGAGACCAGGTCCCTGGAGTCCGCTAGTCCCCGCCTGAGCTACAGCTCCCCCTCTGGCATCTCCCCTCCCCGTCCTCCTGCCTGTTCCGTTAGGTCTCTACTTGGTCCTAAATGTGAAGGTCTTGCCTTGCTCCTACTGCTCGTGCTAGGGCTGGGGGCCCAAATCTCGGACTTGATCTCCAGTCTGGAAAATGAGGGTTGTCACCTGGTAAAACTTTCCTGCGACTTATGTACCAAGACATTTCCTCGACCATGCCTCTGGTTGCCATGACACCACTACCTCGTCAGCCCTGTCAGAGATGCTCTCCATTCTCCCAACATTCTACAAAGAATCTCCCATTTTGAATCTTCTTTCCCCTCAACGCTTTGACCCAAAATACAGCAAAAAACATCTTTCCAAGTCAAAACACTTGCTGACTCATTTTCTGCTTCACACTTTCCAGAGGTCTCACTTTTGCACAGACCCTCCAGTGTCCCACTGGACACTTCTCACTGGTCTCCACTGACCTTTCCAGGCTGTCTCGTGCACTTTCTCCCTTGTGCCTGATGTTCCACTTAACCTTAACCTATTTATGAACAGGATTAGGGTTCCATCACCATCACGGGTGCACTCGCCTCACTGGTGCATGTTAGAAATGTGAGGCCTTAAGTCTCCAACACTTCGGGCTGTAAAACTTCCTCTGGTGTTGCTTCTGGAAAAGTAGTCAGCATCCACCAGTGTAACTGAAAACATTCTCCTCATCCTCCAAGCACACTGATTTATTAAGTATTTCTGCGAAACAGACTTAAAGTTACAGCTGAAAATTGGCAGTGTGCTCAACTGCTAAAGCCAAATAATATGTGGCACAGTGCTGTTCATCAGGGATGAGTCATTTGTTTTAATATCTAAATTTTGCATTTTGAATACACCTGCCAAGAAGTTCTCTGGTTCAAAACACATGGAAACTGAAGAAAAAGAAGAAAAGAGTGACTGTTTTGCTGAATAGTTCCACAGTATGGACTCTGTTTTGACCCAACTGAAGTGAATTACTAAGTGAATGTGCTTTGCATATAATCTTTCTTAATAGAAAAATCAATTTCTCTCTGGCCCCCAGAAATACATATTGAACAAATAGTTTTAAAAATATCCATTTTAAGGGTGACAAAGTGTTAGCCTGCCTCAAGGGCCCTCATTTCCAGCATGCTAATGCAAGCCCTGTTCTCTTTGATGCGCTCTTTCCTCTCTTTGATTCAAGCCTTCTTCTCTCTTGCTATTATTTCCTTTTCCCTACTTAGCTTAAATAACACTCCCTTAAGGAGACTGTGACCCATAGCGAAGATGGTCTTCTTTTCATTCTCTGTCTTCCATACTTCACTTATCATTTTACTCTACATATGTTTTATTTTATTATATATGTTGTTTTATGTTTGCTTTTCTAGACCTCATGCCTTTGAGGCAGAAAGTGTGGCCCGTGTATTTCTCAAGCACCTAGATCAGTGCCTAGAACATAGAAGGTACTCAACAATCCCTCATAAAAATATGAGTGTGTGAATAAACATACAAGGAAAAGAGCATTCTGTGTTAAAGGACCATCTCCTGAGAGGAGCTGTCCCGTCATGTACAAGCATGGCTGACGATCACCATGTTGGGTTTACTTCTGACTCTCTGAGCTGAACTAAAGCCAGATGCATCTGTGACCACATAGTCAGATGCAGGACAGTTCTCAATACTAAGATACTAAATCCCAGGAATTGTCTTTCATAATTTTGATTAAGACTGAACCACGTCATTTCTCCACAGTTTCATAGGGAACCCTCCAGACACTGCCAAAATAGTTCAATTAACAAAGTTCCAATTCTGCAGCTAGGCAGGAGCAGAGCTGTCAAAGAAAGTCAAGCCAAGGGAGATGGCTGGGAAATTATCGGCATGCTGTGAAATAGGTAGTTTCTCCTGATTGAAATAATCACTCCAGAGCTGTGACAGGGGCTACGTACGCTCTAGACATTATGTTGTCTTATACAAAGACCATTTGATTTAATAGATCCAACAATCTTACAAGGTAGGTGCAACTGAATTAATCCATTCTGGACATGAGAAAATGGAAGGCTAGAAAAGTTCCAAGTGAATAAATTCATCCAGTTACAGAGTGATTGAGTCAGAATCCCAAATAGATCTGTTTCCAGGATAATATTCAAATATAGCTTGTGTCCTTTTTCACAAAACATCAACTTTTAGAAAAAATGTAAGCAAGTTTCAAAAAGCAAAACAAGTTAATAAAAAAAATTAATCCTTCTGTTCATGATGCTGTAATTCTTCATTTTGGGTGCTTTTCAACCAGCTGTTGCATGCTCTGCTTTTGTGATAATGAATATGTCTTTAAACGGAAAGGATGTCATATTCTATTTACATCTAAAATTAATTAAGAATGATTAGGAAGCATTCAGAAAAAATTCCATGCAAGTGACTTCAGAAGCATTCTATAAAATATGTAAAATATAACCACTGAAATATCTTGCCCCTATTTTTGGGAAAAATACATCAAAATGCCCAAATAATTATCATTCATAAACATTTTATTTAAAAATTTGTAATGCTATGGTTATGTATAAAAAGCCCATGAATTATGGGTGATTTCCTGGAAAAAGAAGTCAGCATATTGGCTAATGCAAAAAATAAATAAATAAATAAATAGACTTAGAAGATGCTAGAAGAATGCTGAGTGGCAGAAAGAGGTTTCACATTTGAAGAGAAAGAGAGAGCAGACCGAGACCCCACTCTGGCCCATGAATTAGAGTATTGGCTGTCCTGGAGAAACTGGACGAGGACTTGAGGGCACAGGGTCTTGGAGGAGAGAGTGACACATCGTGCTAACACCACAGTTTGCCCCAGGTAGCAAAGCCAGACAGGGGGGATGTGGCTGACGCAACATTTAGGTGCCTGTGTTTCCCTGAGTCTGTGAGATTCTCTACATATGTACAAAAATGAGAGTTCAAAACAAGTAAAAGAGAACTTTGGAAGATGGAAAATGCTCTTATACTCATCAAGAAGGAAAACAAGAACTGTTATGTATGTAGTGCTTGAATTCATTGTGAGCCTTTGAGGTTTCCACATGTAGTGAAAGAAGTATACACTTTTGAAGGAGAAGTTCAAGTCTAGTTGGGTCAAGTACACCATACATACGTCTCACACCAAGCTAAGAGATACCCACAGGAGTTAGAGCATGCTCACTGCCTACATAGAAACTGGCCGACAGCAGCTTGGGGGCTTCCCCTTCCTCCTTAGTCGTGATTCCTGCACTCATCCAAGAGCTAATCACATATGGGAAAAGAGTTTTTCTTACCAATCAGATACAGTCCCCTTGGCCCTACACGATTTTGGTCACGCCCACTTCCTGTGCTCTATAGAAGTATGTGTCATCCTCAATAAAGACAGGAGTGTTCTCTGAAACCTCCCCGGAGTTGGCATGGTGACTCTGTGCCTCACCCTCGATCTGGGCCTCCCCAGCCTGTTCTGCATACCACCCCAGCAGACAACGACACACTTTTGCTGTCCCATAGAGGAACATGCACTCTGACCGCTGAAATGTGAAAAGTGAGGTAAGGCACAATGGTAGTTCAGGGAGACCGTAAGTTTCTATACCTGTGGGGCTAAATGAACTAGGGAGACTCTATACTTTAAGAGAAACACTGGAATTAAATGGATTTCTCTAGACTAAAGGCAAAACAGGAATAAAGCAATGGGAAGAAAAGTGAATCTGACTTATTAAAAGCTGTAAGATTTGCCTATTGGAATTCACAACATGTTCTAGAGAGAAGTGGGAAAGATTTAGACCTAGAAATTGCAGAAGATTATGGCAAGTGTTAGAACAGTCTGCAGAACACTTGCAGTTTCTGTTACTCTGCATTCCCGTGATAACCCGAGTGTGTTACTGCCTACCCCAACGCTAAGCTAGTAGCTTTCTCCCTCCGTTTACTCCTACTTCCCAACAGCTTCATGTTGCACCTCTATTACAGCCCCTATCATGTTTGGACAGATAGACAGTGGTTCCACATCTGTACACAGAAAAAAATCTCCTTAAAGGAAATTTTCTTCCTTAACAACAGCACCCCTTGCACACTATTATGAGGCCACAGAGCAGGGCGACCCAAGACTCAGCGCGGCCCGTTCTTGTGGCAGATCCACAGTGATGGACATTCAAGCCAAAGGCCCTCCCCAAAGAGGAAGACTCAAATCATCACTCTGACAACACAAAACATCTCCAATGTGAACTGCACTGTCCCTCTCATTAAAGTAGAGACAAATCATGTTGTTTAATTCATACTAAAGCCAGAGATTGTTTTCTAGATGATTTGCTCTAAAATTAATGTGCTGGTGATTTGCAGTCCCTCGTAATGGCACCTTTGGCCTACGATTTTTTACCAGTGTATCAGGATGGGAATTATCTCTTCCGGTTAAAACACATTCATCTAGAGAAATGTTACTATGGTCTGCTAAAAGCACTCAGTTGTTTCTGAAGAATTATTCTCTCCACCTGTTTATGGTGATTACCCTGAAACAGGTGATATTATCTACCATAATTCTGACCTTTAAGGAGTGTATTTAGTGCCCTCCTGACCCTTGACTAAACGATGTGAATCTTTAACAAGTCTTGCCCGCCTGTTGTTTTAGTCATGCAAAAGATTATCAGCCAAGATGTTTTAAAATACTGTACAGATTGCACACAGAGAAGCTGGCACTCTCTCCCACTCTGATCATTCTCTGTGTCGCAAATCGTCACCACGATAAAAAGCCTAAAACAAAAGCCAAATGCTGTATACGAAGCACTTTCCCTCCCGAAAAAAGCTCCGGCGCTGGTGAGCACACTTTCCTCTGGATGCACATGCATAATTTCCATTATTGTTAATGGGAGCCATACATGCATAACACCCATTACTGCTAATGGGAGCTAAGTGCACACACAGAGTGGGATACAGTGAGATCTGTCTTAGAAAATCACCCAAGAGACTAGAAAAAATCAGTTGCCGGGGAAAGAATGGTTTTAAATTAAAAGCAGAACAGAACTGAACTTGAAACCACAGGGGAACTATTTAAACTTCAGGGAGCAGTGGGAATTAGCTTCTCTCTTTCTCACTCTATTCCAGTATCTTGTTTTCCTCAGCCACGTTCTTGATGAGTGCCAATGACCTTATGATCTCCTAAAGAGATGATCTGGAAATGAATTTCACACTTCCATTGATTCAAATGGTAGGCTTGGGGGTCCTTTGGCGGGGAAGTTATGCAGCTACTGGAGGATTACATCATGGTGCATGCAAACTACGAGACACAGGGTATCATTAATGAGGGTTAGTGAACCAGGATGGGAACAGTATAGCAATATGTCAGTTTATATTTATCACTCATTAATCCTTAAAAACATCTGTTTTATTATAATATTATTGTAAAAGTCAATGAAAGATAAACTGGGAAGTAGTCTCCATCTACCCAAGTGGCCTACACCATTTCCTTGGGCATTTCCCAAGTTTGAAAACACAGACTATCCCTACAGTGCCATGGGATTTTTTCCTTAGTGCTGTCTTTTCACGTTGCAGCTAAGAGTACAGCAGAGAAATTAAGTATTTATCTCAAGGTCACATCTAACTAAAGGTAGATCTCTGAACCAGAACCCAGCGTATTCCTGATGATAGGTGCAGTGGTTTGATGTTGAAAAGGCAAAGATGCCAAAAGACTTTTATCTTTTTTGGCTGTGCATCGGTCTCTGGAGACCAAATGCACAGATGGGTGGATGAGCTGCAAATTCCAATGGGGATGATTCCGGAACTCTGAAGATCTGCAGACTAAATGTTCTACGTGTTACTCAAGCGGCTGTATGCTCCAGTTATTTCCAAAAATAGTTTTGAATACAAATTTCAACAAATGCTTTATTTTAAAGAGGTAGAAATAAACCAGGCAGTGGAAACGGAGGGTGCACTGCATGTGTTCAGAAACGAGGGATGCTGATACCATACTGTGGTGAAGATATCTTTTCTGTTCTGTTTCCAAATGTCATTTTTATATCATCTTTGTCACATATGAGACACCATTTGTACTAGGTTTCATACACAGATAATCCTAGTTTTGATTTGATTCACTCAGAAATGGGCAGAAGCAGAAAATAATGCAGACAAAGGGATTGCCTGCAAGGGCTGTCAATAAATTAAAAGCTCATACAACTTCTTTCTTCCTCTTGCTGTGAGGGGTTCCTGGGGGCCTTGATATCGGACCGAATGGAGGTCAGAAGCGCTCAGGGAAAGAGCCAGAAGTGACTGAAGTTCTATTCTAACCCAGATATTTCACACATCTTGGTTTATGAGTTTGTAATAAATATAGTCCCTCCAATATGCAAAGTGTGATTGAAAATGCAGTAAAAGTTTGTTTTCTTTTAAAACTCAGCACAGTAAGGAACACGTTGCCAGTCATACCCCTAAAAAATTCCCCTTCAGTCTGAACGCACGTATTCCACTGTTCTCACCACTCTGTGCAGCTGCTCTGGAAGCCCTCTTCTGGGAGTGTTTTCAGTGGCACAGGCATGGCTGCCTCAGCCTCCTGAACAGCTTCATGACATTTACTTTTCATTGTCTTTAGGACTTTGGGGAAGAAATGAAAGTCACAGTGCCAACCTGAGGAAGAAGACCAGTGAGGGAGGACACACCTAGTGCCTTTATTTGACCGATATTGCTGTACCAGAGCAATGTGTGCCACACAGCACTGTCATGACGGAGGATGAAACTGTTTGCTCATTTCTCAGGCCATTTTTTACACACTTTAATAAATCCTTCTAATACACAGAGTTCTCCATAACACTCCTGGGTCCAAACTTAGCTCACACAATTTCATCAAGATCAATAAATACAATCAACATGACCTTAATTTGGGATCTTACTTGATTTTACCCTTTTTCTATAAAGAAAAGTGACTTCCATTGAAAATTCTCATCCAAGTTTCATTGCCCATGAAAACATTTATTTAAAATCTGGAATCTGCAGGGCAGGATCACCCAGTTCCAATGTGACTGAAAAAAGTTCATGCCGATGTGCTGCTGTTTGTGACCCCTAACTGTAAAACACACCTCCCCACTGTATCAACAACAAACTGGCCGTGTGGAACAAGATGAGCTGGTCTCACACTGTTACTCACATGTCTTCTGCCACCTCCGCTGAGGAACCTTGCCCTTTAGTAAGATCACAGCGGCATCCATCATAGTATGTTTTTGTTTGTTTGCTCTTTTGATCATACCACGTACTTCTTTGAAATTGCTCTACTGATTCAAAGCACTGCATGACACTAAGGGGAATTTTTCCTTAGTTAACCAATGTTCTTAATACAATTTCAAATAGGAATGAAAAGGAAAGAAAGAGAAGACAGAATGGAGACTGTTGCAGGAAAGTAAAAGAAGGGGTAGAAAGAGAAGGATGAAGGGGAAGAGAGAAGAAGAAAACAGGACAGCAGAAAACAAGGAGACACAGCGTGAGAGATGGCACAGAGCAAAGCTAGTGTGTTGAGTGAAAAGAGCAATGGGATTTATTCTCAGTGCAGCCTTCGTTTTCTGTGTGGTATGGAACGAACTAACCACACTTGCTGTCTGTTTCCCATCTGTCAGCAAAGGAGAAGAGGGTAGCCATTCAGTGTTACGGTGTGACTGTGATGCTAACTGAGGTCGGTGATGCATAGGAGTGCTCATAAGCCATACAGAGCGGGAGAGGTAAAAAAAGTCTGTGATTCTAACAGCATAAAAATCATACTGGAGGAACCACCTTTGTCTAAGTACTCCTGTACATCTTAGTGGCCTCCATACATCAACCTAATTTGCCATCACACCTTCATCCAGTGCCATGTTTATCCTCTGAAAAAAACAGCCACTGAAGACCAAACTCCTAATGCAAAAATAAAGTAGTTCGCTTTGTGCTGATGGCATGGCATTTGATGAAATGTTTTCAAAAGGAGATAAAAAGAATTAATATGGGGGGGGTGGTAGGGTGGGTGGGGCTATGGGAAAAAATGAAAATTAAGTTGTGTCTTATACTGGTACAAATCCCCATTATGGAGTGCAATCATGATGTGTATATTTAATGTACCAATAAAGATAATTTAAAAAAAAAATTAAGACATGCCCATATGCGAGCTTGCCACAAATAATATAATTACTATATAATGTGAGCATATACTAACACAAAATTAAAACTGAAACAAGTCATCTTAAAGAGAAAGTCCCTGGATCTAGAACAAGATGGACTTTATTTGACAGGATGTCTTTGTTTTTTCTACAGGAAATCTACCCCAAGGAATAGAGATGACTACAGGCAGGGTACCCTAAGGCCCAGAGCTCAGTGTCTTCTTGATCCAGAGAGCTGGAAGCCTGTCGTGGAGATGCAGTCCTCACAGACGCCCCTCAGCTTTTTGCAGAAAAGGAAGTGGCTCCCTAATTGGTGTTGTGCGGTCATGAACTGATGTGTTTTGTAACTGTGTGGCATATACTGCAAAAAAGCTTCTGTTTAACTTTTGTGCACAGTATATGATATATCTTGTATATTCAATTTATCTTCAAAAACAGCAATATCTTTTTTTAAATTTTTTAATCTTTATTGGTACATTACATATACACATCATGATTGCACTCCATAATGGGGATTTGTACCAGTATAAGACACAACTTAATTCTCATTTTTTCCCATAGCCCTACCCACCCTACCGCCCCCCATATACATAAAATTTGTTTCCTTACTTTTTTGTTACAATCTCAACATTTTCCCCCTTCTTCCTATTTTATATTGAGCATTTTCTATTTCACAATATATAACACACAATTCTAGGGCTCATTTACATCTTTATTTTCTCATACTAGAGAAAAGATGCAATATGTACCTATCTGTGCCCTGTTTATTTCACTTATGAGGATATCCTCAAGGTATGTCCATTTAAGTAGAAATGATTCAAACTTATCATTTTTTATGGCAGAGTAATACTCTATTCTGTAGAAGAACCATAGCTTTTTTATCCAGTCTCCAGTTGATGGACACTCGGGTTAAAACAGTAATACCTTTGAAGCCAATATGTGTGCATTTGCCATTCTTTTTAATTTTCAACCTAGCAGGACAAAACATATACTAAGAGCTCCATTAATATCTATTTGATTTATGTAGATGTATCTTTATTCATTACTCAATAAATTAGAAAGTCATGTGGACACAAGCTAGTACTTAGAAGCACAGGCCAGCTCATAGTTTGCCTATTAAAATAGTTATATAATTAATCATTTATAGTATTGATTAGTTTGTTGGAGTATGAACAAATGCCCACAAAGTGAAATAGAACAATTCAATCTATGACAAGCCAAAGCCTGGCCAAACAGTGCTAGGACATCTAATAATCGTGTTTCTAAAGCCTATCTTGTTGGAACTCTTCAAAAAGACAAGCGAAGACAAAGAGCAAACTCTTCAAACACATATTCGGGGACACGGTCTATGAGACCTGTGAGATAATAGCTCTGTTTCTAAGAAACACAGGGTAGGGAAATGGGAAAAATGAGAATTAAGTCACGTCATATACTTGTATAAATTCTCAATGATGAATGTGATCGTGATGTGTATATATAATATACCAATAAAGATTTAAATTTTAAAAAAACATTGCTTCTTATAATTCCAATTAATAGTTCACTAGCTTTGACTTAACATCAGCATTTTTCTTTAATTAATATAAAAATTGCATAAACTATACATTTGTTCCTTGTCTACTTTACAGATTTTAAAAATAACAGCCTTCTGCAGAAAGATGACACCGCTGTATCACAGACTGACCAGGCAGAATAAACTGATTTAAGTTCCACCTTGAATGTTTCATCAACAGGGAAATTGGCAATTCACTAATCATGTTGATTCTCCTCTTCTTACCGTAAATTTGTGCAAGAATTGAGTCAATGTCCGATGTCAATATTGTCTAACAGTGCAAAGCATCATAAAAATTCACTGGTAAGAGTTGTCTGTAACTATAGGCACCATTTGTAGACTAACTGCATACTAGAAGTTAGAACTTGAGCACCCAACATTATTAATCCCTTAAAAAATTATGTGATTATAGAGTTATTATCCCCAGTTAACAGCTGAGAAATGAGGTTTTGGGAGATTAAGTAACATTTACAGGCTCAAATAGTGATAAAAGGAAAGAGTGAAAATTTAAAATCTCAGTCCAGCTCACTCAAATATTAAGAAAGAATTATTTCCCTGGAACTGAGGTGAGCTATTTGCAGAAACATTCAATGATTTCCTTATTTCCTTCCATTTTTTTTCATCCCTTTCATCAGTTCCATCTTTAGCACCCTTTGGTTCTGACTTTGGAGCAAGCCATCTGGGGGTAATCTGCATTCCACAGTTGCTTATCTGTGGGGCTTACTTTACTCCACCCTGTTTGGTCAATAGGATCTGTGTAAAACTGTTGCTCACCCAATCTACTTTAGTTTTACTGAGCACTGTTGAGGGCACATAGAGTTGCGAATAATATCTTAGTGGCAAAAGGTTCAGAGTGCTCAAGTCCAAAAGAAAAAATTTTCCACGAAGTTTTGGATAGGTATTGCATGTCATACAATGACAAAAGGCTGCAATAAGAAGATGACTGGATGGTACTTTGAAGAACATTTCCAAGCTGAGAATGAATGTCACATTTACAAGTTCACTTTCTCCAGATCTTTTGATATCTTCATTGATATCTTCTAAGTCTCAACTCTTTCTCTTATCTTTGCTTGTTTCTAATGATTGTAAGAAGTGAGGCAGACACGCCTGGAGTGACCCCCGCTGGAGGTTAAGTTCTTAAGGGAGCAGATTCTAAGATATGGTCTGAGGTGCAGGTTGTTTAGTAGAGTGTGTAATGGCATTAACATCGAAGACCAGGAGGGATAGAAGCAGCCTGCTGACACCCAGACTCTGCCAGGACCTTTGTGAGCAGGGCCTTTCCATATCAGAAGAGCTGTCTCTCCATCCCTCTGCTGTCCTGAGTCATTGCATCACTTAGCAGCAGAACAAGCACCGCTGACCAGGGATGTCTCTGGGTAGTCCTCCAGAGTTCAGCAGTGAAGCCTGCCTTGAAGAAAGGTCTGGGCGGTGTACTGCCATCTTCATTTATGGCTACTCCTCTTTTCTTTCAGGAGTAATACTCTTTTTTGAAAACAATTTAGATTTCTTGGTCTCATTGAATTTAGAATTTAATTTCAACTTCTCAGTAAGAAAATCCATAGATTTACATAAGCTCCATCTTGTTTAATTATAACTCTACTATAATATGTAGGCAGTTCATTGGCTCTTAAATTCTAATAATCTCTCCTCTTTTCTTAGGATCGCTATGGACTGAACTGTATATCTCTACAATTCACACGTTGAAACCTTAAACCTCAAAGTAACTGTATTTGAAGTAGGTTCAGAAGGCAATTAGATCGAATGATGTCGGAAAGGTTGGACTGTGATCCAGTAGAACTAGTGTATCAAGAGACAGACAGAGAGAGAGAGAGAGAGATCTGCATCCACTATGGCTTGTGTCTAGATGTCCTGCAGACCTCCCGAAGTCATAGGTGGGAGGCTCTTTTGAGGTGTCTGGGTCTAGAGTGTATGACTCTGGGATGGAGGAAATGTGATTACTAAAGTAGTCCTTTGGTGGGTGTGGCACTGCTCTCGTCTCAGTAGCCTGAACAGAATCTAAACCCGGCAGAAAGAAGCTGCTCAGTCTCCTTCTTGGTCTGGTCTGCCCATTTCCTCTGGTCGCTTTCTGCTCTGTAACGCCCCTCTCCCATGCTCCCAGCATAAGAAACACCCAATTAAGGACTGGAATCTCTAGAAACTGCGATCTAAATAAAGCTTTCCTCTTTAACTTAGAGTTTTTGGTATTTTTGTCTCAGCAATGACATAAACTAAGCAATGACATAACTAAGACACGACCCATAGGCTCTTAGAAGAAAGGATAAGGGAGACAAAAGCAGCCACCAGTAAACCCAGAAAAGAGATCTCACATAAACCAAAACCTAACTGGCTTTCCAGCCTCTGAATGGTGAGAAAATAGATTCTGTTATTTAAGAGATGCAGACTGTGGTATTTTGTTGTTCCAGGCTGACTAATGCAGAGCCAAACTTAAAGATAAGATCCAAAACCTGCCAAATAATTAGACCACATCATGGACAGCTCTTATATGGACAGTTGCATACAGGGCATAATTTCATTCCAGAAACAAGGATTTGGTAAAGCCAGATGGTGCTCACCTTTCTCTTTGTGTCCTAAAATACACAACTATTCTTTCTATACTTATATGTTTAGTTATTGTTTAATTTTTGTATCAGTACCTCATCAAATACATTGAAGGAAAAAAAATTGCCTCAGAATTCAGCTTATCTTGTTTATTTTCTTGATCTTGTGTCATTGCAAAGATGATAAACTTCCCAGGATTTTATGAGCCAGATTGGTTTGTTTTTCTTTATGTTGGATATGCTGAAATCATTGTAAGTGAGAAAAAGTTCTGGGAGCAATTGTACCAAAAATAATCCTTTTGATCTGGATGTTTGATGTGTTTTATTCAGAAGGGCAAAAATAGTTTTGTGCTGAGTTATGGTTTAGATTTAGATCGCCCCCTCGCAAAAGCTTCATGTACATAGAAGGTGGTTGGAAAAGGAGGGTACTGAACTCATCGGTGTCTTCCTCTACCGGTGAGTTCACTGTAGAGTGTACCACTGGGAGGTGGCTTGAGCAGAGGAGGTCACCTGGGAATAACCTGGGAAGGTTCACCTCCATGTCTGGCCCCTCTCTCCACTCTCAACTTCCTGAACACCATGATGTTAGCAGCTCTTCCTTGATATGTCTCTCTGTCGTGCTATTTTCTCCTTGGAGCCAGGTAACTGTAGACCGAAACCTCTAAAAATAAAGAGCCCAAGTAACTTCTCATTTCAGTTGTAAGTACCAGGTATTGTGTCTCAGCATGAAGAAAGCGACTAAGAGGCATGCGGTTTTCCCCACAGTTGAAAAATGGACTAGTCAAAGCACAGTATATTAGTCTGCTCTGCTGTTGCTCTGCAATATCCAGCTTCCACAGCTTTCAGGACAAGGTTAATTTGGCTTATATTTTGGAGAGATTCCATTCATGGTTATCTGGATCCAGAGCAGCAATACCATGGTGAAAGGACCTTGGTGCAGCAAGATGCTCAGTTCATGGCAACCAGGTACCAGAGAAGAGGAACCACAGTAGAAAACAAGGAGCTCAGGATCACACATGATAGAAGGTCACGCCTCCATCATAGCCTAGACACACTTGGAAGTATGCTTTACTTGTCTCCTAGATAGCTCCCAAGTCAGTCAAACTGACAAGTTAGGCCGAACTACCACATTCCACCCCTTATCAATCTAACGCCTAACACATGAACACAATCTGAAGTTAATAATTCACCCTAACTATCTTACACACAACCTAAAGTGCAATAATCCCTTCTCCAAATCCTCAGCAGTTCCATGTCAAAGTTTCTCAGAGACTCAAGACAAAGCTTGGGTGTGAACTTGTTTAAAATGTAAAAGCAAATTATATAATTTCAAGGAACAATGGTACATGGGAAACATTCTCATTCTAGAAGAGAGGAATAAAAGGATAGCAAAGAAATAAACCAAAGCAAGAACAAACCCCAGATTTGCAAACACAACTTCCTTAGCTCCCTATGCAGCATCCAGGGCACATGGTACGATGCCAAAGTTTCAGAGTACTTGTGTGGCCCCCGGCAGCCTGGCTGGCTGCAGCCTATGTGGCCTCACTCAGGTTTACTTGCTCACAGCCTACAGCTCCCCTACATACTTCCAAGTTCTCTGCCTCTCTGATTTCTTGAGATCTCCAATGCACGTTTGGCTTTTTCCCATAAATTCATACACTGCTCTCCAAGGAGCATCTGGTCTGCCCTGCCAGGATTTCCATAGAAATACAAGTGGAAGCCTTCGGACCTGACAACACTTGTACTGTATGCTGATAATACCTGCATCACACCAACAACATCAGTGTCTGGAACCAGCACGGGTAGAAACCATGATCTTTTGGACCATCAAAGCAAAAGCCTCTGAAGGCCCAAATGGCAGAGCATGACACAAGGAATCTCAGGAAACTAATTCCCTAGGGGTCCTTCTGGAACAGGGGAAGCAGAGCCTGTCAAAATGAAAGGCAGACACCTCTACACCTTCAGACTATGGGGGTGGGGGGCTGATCTCTGAGATGTCCACAGGCATCTTTCTCCTGACAACTGTACAAAGTACATGGCTTATTTTTATTAGCTCAAATCTCTTCAGCAACCACTCTTTCATTGCTCCAAATTTTATATGTGGCTTCTCTGGGACCAAAATATAAGACTTTCAAATGTTTCCATCCTTCTTTTTGCCTAAGACTGACCATAAGTCTGGCTAAAAGAAGCCAAAAATATCCCCCAATGGGCTGCTTTGAAATGTCCATGGCCAGATCAATGAACTTATCATCCTTAATCTCATTTGCCCCCTCTATGGCTCTTCAGCCCACAGCTGCAGACCTCTCAAATACCTCTGTAAAGCCAGCTCCAAGAGCTTCCAAGCCACATGGTCAGGTAGAGTCATAGCAACGACCTCATTCCTGGCATCACCTTTCTAGTTAGTCAGTTTTCTTGTCACTGATATAAAATATCAGACAACCACAACTTAAGGTTCATTCATTGAGGTATTGTTTCAAGGGATAGAGTTCTTGGGAAGTTGGTCTCAAAGAAGAAACATTATAGTAGAAAGAGGTGGTAGAACAAAAAGAGCAGCCAAGAAGCAGAGCAGCACTCATAGAACCGAGCAAAGGGCAAGGGCTCAGACCCAATCCTCCAGGGCAAGTGTGGCGACCCAGCCAGCCTCACCCACCAGTGTGCTTTTCCCATTTCTGTGGCTAGCTCCGAAGCTGAGACAGCGAAGCTTAACCTCCACACTTGGATATAGGCAAGGTGTGTTTTTTTATCTTCTGTTCAGTGAATTCCCACTCTCTCAGATAGTTTGGGATGTATTATCACTGGGCCTTGAGAAGGAGAGCTAACTAGCCCAAGAGAATAAATTGGGAGATATCATTAATTGGAGAGTACAAAGCAAAGCATGTCCAAATGTAAGTTCATGTATTACATCCCTAGGCAGAAACTGGAGCATGTGCTTTTTCAAATGTAACATTTTAATTGGCCTACCTGATAGAAGGTCAAATAAAATGTGCACTAAATCTCTTCACTACTCAATCGTCAAATACCCTCCTTGCAACATGACTAACACTAGAACAGTGAGTGGGTACAGCCTAGAATTATGAGAGAACTAAAAGTTGTCTTTAGCAACACTTTGCAACACAGAATTTTAAGTTATCCCATTAGACCAGCTATACTCTTGCTGTTTTATCCAAGATTTTAAGTACAGAGTTGAGTAACTGAAAATTCTCTTTACATATAATAATCCATTTAAACGCCCTCTTGAAAATTGTCTGTGATAGTACATTTCTAATAAAATGTCACTCTTGAATGAAACCCAACCACCTGACAAAAAAAAAATAATAATGCATCTTAGCACAATATTTGCAAACATTCTGGCTTGAAACGGTTCCAAAGAGGCTGTCGTCCTTTACCATACAATTCCTTCCTCAAACAAAACTCTATAAAGGATGATCTCATTCATTAAAAAGAGGCACATAAAGATAAATGTCATAGACTATCAGAAGGCTTTGATCTTGAAAGATAAAAATAATCAAATAAAGATGAATGAAATGTGCTGTGATTATATTTCTTGATTATCTTCTGTACTCCAGTGAATGAGTTGCCCACCTTTATTTCCACAGGTTAACTCCCTAGCTACTGGTTTTTCCAGCCATCTTTGCCTACATAAAATCAATAGTAAAAAGTAACACATATGAATCACTTACTACTGGAATTTCTTTCAACAACAAATTTTTTTTTCTTTTTTTAGGGTTTTTTTGAGACAGGGTCTCACTTTTTTGTGGTTCAGGCTGGCCCTGAGCTCAGCCTCCAACTCACATCACAGCAATCCTTCTGCCTCAGCTTCCCGAGTGCTGGGATTACAGGCATGAGCCACCACGCCCGGCACTGTGGTATGTGGTACTGATTGCTGCTGGGGTGAGTCTCCACACCCAGTATTGTATGTGATTATCGGGGATCAAACTCAGGTCCTTGCGCTTGCAAGACAGGCGCTGGAACCACTGAGCTACATCCCCGGCCCCCAACAACAAATATTGAGCCTCTACTTTATGACACTGATGATGCCCAGTGAAAAAGATATCTTCTGCTTTTTAGCAACTCGAGGTCCAGTGGAAGAGAGGATAGGTTAAAAAAAAGTTGCAATGAGATGTGATAAGGGCAGAAATGGACAACACAAATATCAACAGAAACACATAAGATAGATGACCAACTCAGTCTTGAGGGAGATTTAATTAGAAGTTCTCAGAGGAGGTCCTGTGTATGTTGAAATCAGAAGTGGAGGACAGGGTTGAAGAAAGATTAAGATCACACCATGAACAATGACCAAGAGGTGACACCCACGTGTCAGATTTGTAGCTAATTCATTTCACTTACAGTTTAATTTTCAAGGTGAAGTGAGAAGCATGGAGGGAAATAAAGCAGGTAAGCTTACAAGAGTGGAAGACTCATAAGCTGCCTTCTTTACTTTGACCTTATTTCTTCATTAAGTGTATTGATACAAGTAAGATACACGTAATGATCACTTTCATCATATGGAATGTACATCTGAATACGATATGTCTTGAATGTTATTTTTTCCCGTTCCCTTCCCCTCCCTTCAACTCCTCCCCCCTTCCTTACTTGCAAAAGCTTTGCTTTCAGGATCTTTCTTTTCTCACTTCTTTCTTTTCCCTTCTTTTCTCCCTCCCTAGTTTCCCTTCTCATTGGAACATTTTCTTCCTATTTCACAATTAGGCTTTATTTTAAAGGCAACATAGAACACTGAAAAGCAGAGAAGTCACAGGATCACCTTGACATGTTGGAAAAAAATCACTTTGGCTGAGACACGAAGAACAGATTGGATGGAGGGAAGGCTGGAGGCCAAATGGCTGGTTATAAAAAGGCTAGTGCAGCAACCTCGTGGCAGTGGAATGAAGAGAAAGACATAAATTTGAGAAATATTCGGAAGCAATTTTGACAGGACTGATGGTCTAATGTGAAAAACGAGAAAGACTAAAAGAGTCACACGTGAGAATCAGTCAGGTTTCTGCCACACACGAAACAACTGAGCACAACAGAAAATGACGGGAGGGGAAGAGTGTGCAATCGGCGATGATTAGCTCTACAATAAGACTTGCAGCTCTGCTTTTACCGCAAATGTGAGAACAAGGAGACCTAGGTAAATGCTGTACGTGTGTAGGTGAGGCGGCATGACTCTTAAATAATTTCAAGCTAACGATTCTTTTATGTGCACAGTCAGAGCCAACGTGACCTACTAAGAAGCAGAACGATAAGAAGCACGAGCTTCGACAAGTGTGGAGAAATTTTGAAAAAGCTGATTTTGAGAGCAAGATAAAAAACATCAAGCAGTTACATGAAGCATGTTAGGTAACATTGGTTCTTTTAAGTTTGGAGATCATGAAATTAATTGCATTAATGATAACTAATGGTATTAGTTTTCAAAGTTGGGTGACTTTGCTTTTGAATAATATACAGTTCGATTAGAGAGGAGGAAAAAAATAAAAGAGCCCAGATTGATCTAAGATTGACAGTTTTCTACACAGCCAAGTCATAAGAAAACAAGACAAGGGATTTGAGGGTCATCACAACAGCAAAATGTTTGAAGCAGCAAGTGACCACAGGAGGGAGCTGACAAAGAAAAAGCAAAGAGGTCAGAGTTGAGGTTCTAAGAAGATTCGGAACAAATCTGCTGACCTTCTGGGAGGAGGAATGGAGATGGGAATTACCTGCTCAGAAACAGCTACTTTACTCCAACCTTGCAGAACAGGAGCAGCACAAGGTGGTAGCAAGTAAGTGATGACATCGCTGTGGGGAGTGAAGGGCCGGTCCCTAAAGGCGGGTCATTGAAGTCAAAGGGGCCAATGCCATATCCAGGTGCAGGCAGAAGACTGTCAGACAGAATCACAGGACTGGAGTGAGGAAAAAGCTACAAAGCCAGCGCTGGTTTCTTCACAAATAATGAGAGGAAGTCACCAGCTAGTCAGATGATGACAATGACAATTTCAAGTAGAAGATGGATCGAGTCTTCATGAACAGAGTTCATAGGACAGGGAAGAGCAGTGAACTGGGACAAAAACGGAAAGAGTAAAAACCACCCATGCAACAGTAGTCTAGAGACAGGTCAACCTGGAGAGGAAAGTGGCCCTTCCTTCCATGAACATATCTTATTCCCAGCTCAGCAAAAGGACCACCCTCCATGACTTTATTAAAATTTAATCATCACATTGAATCAGGTCTATTGTAATTCTATATGTGGACAATAAATCCCTTTCTCTTTCTCTTTTCAAAACTATCTGTGCTTTCATGAATATTTGGGGTCATCTACCACAGCTGCTGCACATCAATCTTGCAAGAACACTAACCAAAAAAATTGCATGTGCTGGCAGAAGGTGAGGCCCACACTGAGCGCCCTGTCCAGCAATGGTCACCCTGGTGTGTAATCAATCAACAGGAAAGGTGTGCCTTTTGCAGAGCTTCTCCAAGAGGTCACTTTCTGAGGTGTGATCAATCTCCCCCATGCTGATCGTGTTACAATGATTACCACTCCACTCTAACAGCTTGTCCTCCAGGGAGAAGCAAAACTGTATCTGTGAACGTTGAATGTGGTGTGTCTTGTCAGGTTAAATTACTTTATAACATAACTCACGGTAAATTCAACTCATAAGTAAAAAGCAACTGGAGATTTCAAAATGCCACTAAAAAGCATTCTGTTTGGGGTGGAATTATGTCCTGCAATTACAAGTGACCCATGCCAGGACCCTCAGCATGAGTGAGCATCAGCATTTCCTCAGTTTAGCACATCAGGGGAAAACTCTCCTATACTTTATGGGATGAAAAGCTTCTTGTAGGGCCAAGAAAGTATTTGTTCTTTTGACCTTTGAAGGATACAGAAAAGACCATCCAGCATTTCAAACCAGCTAATGCAGGTTACTTCATGCTCCATACATGTGCTGTCCTTCCAGGCTCCATCTGAAAGCCACCTCCTTTGGGATGCCTTTCCTGACCACCTCCCCAATAGAGGGGTCAGGGTTACTTTCATATGCATGGTTGACTGGCACATGGGAGGGCTGTAGAGCTGGTTAAGCATTATTCTGAGTGTGTTTAGAGGGTCCTGCTGAATAAGATTAATATTTGAACCATAAAGTAAATAATGCAAACTTCTCTGCCCCATGTAGTTGGACCTCATTTCATATGTTCAAAGACTGAATAGATAAAGGCTGAGTTAGAGAATTTTCTCACTGCCTGAGTGCCTTCAGGTTGGGATGCCTGAGGCTAGATGAGGTTCAGACTCACACTAGAACTCACACATGAGTCCTGATTCTCGGGCCGCTGCGTTTGTGTTGGAACTGTACTACGGGCTCTCCCGGGTCTACAGTTTGGCTGACTGCAGCTCTTAAGACACCTCAGCCTCCATAATTGCATGAGATAGTTCCAAGGAAGGAAGGGTGAAAGGAGGTAGGGAGGCAAAACTAAGAGAGAGAGAGAGACAGAGAGAGAACAAGAAACAAAGGAAAAATAAATGGAGAGGAAGGAAGGAAGGAAGGGAGGCCGGAAGGAAGTCTTGTTGGTTCTGTTTCTCTGGAGTACCTTGAGTGATACTGTGTTGGTCAGCTTTCAGATACTGTGCCCTAAGATAATCAGCTTAAAGCAGTGAGGATTTATTTTGGCTCATAAAATGTCAGCCCTAGGTTGGTTGGCCTACCTGCTGGTTTTGGCACAATATCATTACAAAGAGCACAGAGTGGACCAAAACTTGATCATCTCAGGACACTTGGAAGCAGAAAGATAGAGGGAGGAGGGGCCAGGCACCAAAATTCCCTTGAAGATCACGCCTCCAAGAATCTTACTTTGCCTAGGCTCCACCTCTTAAAGTCTGCACCACCTGCCAATAGCACTACAGGCAGTCAACAAAGCCCTTAGCACAGGACCCTGGGGGTTCATTTCAGATGCAAAATATAGCACATACATAGGTCAGGACCTCTGTGTTATGCAGGATACTGTCTTCTTCATCCCACTGTGTACTGTTTGCTTTTGTTTCAGACTGTAAGCTAACTTAGTGAGTCTTAACTCTTGCCAGTGCTTAGAAAAGTCTATACACCGACATCGATCAATAAATGGGATTATTTAATACTCAGAACATAGGTCATGTCCTTACCATTTTTTAAGGGTACTGAAGTTCATGGTTATCAATTAATTCATACGAAGCCATCCTGCACATAGTAGAGTTGATATTTGAACCTAGGAATATCTAACTCTAGAACCCTTATGGGTTTTTCTATGTCGTGCTGTCCTTCTACTGCAGTTTTCAAACAGAATCCTTCAATAACCACTTTTAGTTTTAGGATGAATTTTATTGAATACTGAAAAGGAAATACATGGAACTAAAGAATTACAGCTTTAGAAACAACTGAGTTCAAATCATAGATCCACAGCTTACTGATCAACTATAAAGCAAATTATATAGATTCTTTTTGCATCCATATGTTTCCTGATCCATAAAATAAAAATACCAAATAATCATGTATACCAGCAAGCTCTGGCCACAGAACACTGCCAACCCACACACTCTCAAAATTAGGTGCTTAAAGAATAACCACTTTTATTAAATTTAAAAAAAAGTGTGCTCCACTCACAACGAGGCCAGGACAAGGATATCATAAAATACTAAAGAGGTTAGAGTTAAGAATTGGGCCAAAATTTCAATCCACTATCCTATCTCTGTGGGTTGTTGGGAGATCTCTGCGGGTTTATTGGTTACTTTACTGTTGCTAAAACAAAATACTCTGCACTTACAACGTAAAGGACAGGATCATTTCATCTCAGGTTTCAGTGGATTCAGTCCATGATGTGGTGGCTCCAAGCCAGAGATGGAATGGTGGAGGAGTCTGGCAGGCAGAGCCATTCACGCGGGGTGTTCAGAAAGCAGAGACAGAAGGAACCGAGAACCGAAGTCCATCCTTCCATGTTGAGCCTTCATAACTCACCCTTTCAAACAGACTCCACATCGAACCATGTGACTGGGGGAACATTTTAGATTTAAGCCAGAAAGACATCTAACAGGTTAACATGTCTGCCACACACCACAGAGTGCAGCACTTGTTAACAGATAAGGAAATGTTCCAAACGTCCATGTGTATATAAAAAATGAGGTGGACTCATGGGCTGTCCCCAATTCTGTCACTGATCAGCACCAAGACCGTGGTAAGTCACGGATCCCCTATGTCCGTTCTTCTTTAATACCTATCACTTGAACTTAACAATACCTTCCTCATTTTCTCCACTACCTTGCTGAACACTGAGTAGCATATGGTTGCAGAGTATAATACATGGCTAATTCTAAATAACTATTTGGTTTGGGTCAGTAAATCTTTCTAGTTTTAAGTGATAGAATGTCATAGTTCTTATTTTATAGATGATATAAATGCTTCAAAGAAGTAAAGTACGTCTTTTCTAGCCATAAATCCGAATACTGACTGAGAAGAGATAGAACCAATGTGTCCGAGATAGACCGAGAGATAGACCAATGGGTCAGAAACCGCACCCTGATGCTGGCTGTTAGGGTTTGTCTTCCTCCAGGACTCGCGGTGACTCACACTCTAATTCCCGAGGGTTCGGGTGGTAAAGAGGTCTCTGCGCAACTGTGCAGCCCCTCAGTGGTGGGACACAAAGATGAAAGGCATCAGTGCCTGTCCTCAGAGCCTAATAGCTGAGAACTAGGATCAGTGAGAGCTTCCATACCTCTCTGAGAACAAATCTAAATGTCATAAATCGTGAAGCTAATATCTCAGCCCATGGAATTCCAGAAACTCATGCACCATGTTCCTCCCAAGCTCCATCTCCACTGATGAGACAGAAGGGAGAAGAAGACAGTCATAAAGTTCACACTCAGAGAGAATGGAGGGACTCAGAGATGGCAGCAGCAGAGCTTTTGGAGAAGAAATTAAGGCCCGGAGATGGCAGTGCACTCTCTACGCCTATGGCAGCTACACCCAGGTTCTAACTTGCTCTGTCCTACTGTAAGATACAGGTAACTGATGCTCAGGGGAATTCCTTTCCAGAAAACCTTGAAATAACAGCAGGCTCCAAAACAGTGATGGAGAGCACTTAGCCAGGGAGTGTGACTCCTACCAAAAGTCCCAACAGTCAGCAAGTACCTCACATTCCGTCACCTGTTGCCACACAGTACAGCATAGAGCAGGTGGTGGGGACACAGGAAGAGAACCCCTGAGGCACGGGCTCCGCAGAGGCTGCAATGTGTCTGTTGAGATTTAAATGTGACTAGGAGTTTGCCAGGCAGAGGAACATACTGAAGCTCTTCTAGCAGCAACAACAGGTGCAAAGGCACAGCACACAGGACACAATCTGCGTGGGAAAGCACAGCCATAGCCCACTCACAGGGGGCCTCTATGCACAACCTAGAAAGCAGGTAAAGGCCACTGTTACCTGTCTCCTCTGAACAAAGGCTGGAGCAGTTAGCCCAGGATCTAAAAATAGGAAGTCAAGTCTATACAAAAGTGACAATACATGTGACTCGTGCTAATATGGAAATATATGCAAAAGGGTACTTTGTGAAAAGGTGCATTGAGAATGCTTGGGCAATAAAGGGTACTTCAAGTAATGTCTCTTGCTCTTGTAAAACTATTCTTCCTTCTCTCACTTAACATTGTGAAATTTGGCTCCTTGGATCAGTCTTTTTCACTCACGATTTTTTCTCTCTATAACTCTGGATCTGGTTTCCATTAGGCTTCTTCTCACTTTGTTGATCCACTTGATAAATATCTATGAACACCATTTCCTACTGACAGGTTTTAGTTTCCTTCCTAATGGGCTATTATACCTGGGAAATGTAGGTGGATCCCAGGAAATTCCCTTAATATGCCCAGCACCATTTATTTTATCAAGAGCTACTTATTGAGCACACTGGCTTGGACAGACATGGTCCTCAGTGCTGCAGATACCATAAGGAACATGGCGAACAGCTCGGTTTCTATGTCGCACACATTCCAACATGTTACCATATCAGTTTTGGGGCTACAATCTAGCTGGGGGTCAAAGCAAAACTGGTACAGTGGATATCTCACATTAAGAACAGTGGAGTTATTAGGAGGTATGGGAGAAAAGCCTGCTTCCTGAGTATGGATCTTGAAGTAACAGCGCCAGTGAAATATGGCCATGAAGATCCATCAATTTTCAGTTTTCCTCTATTTTCTGTTTTGCCTCTTCATGATAATACAATTAGGATTAAGATCTGCAGCTACTTCCAGATCTTACTACAAAACAGTACTGTTTGAATTCCTAAATCTTTTGCTTTATCCTGAAAGCAGTCTGCCATCTGCCTCTTGGTAGCAAATTCTTCACATCTGTCATGTAACTAACTTGTGTCAAGTATGCAGTTTTAACTGATTATTAGAAAAGGTGGTGTAATCTATGCCATTTCCCAAGCATGCAACTGACTCCTTTCATCCAAAGGGTGCACTTATCGCTGATTCTATAAAGTTAGGTCTTTATACACAAATACAGTCATATCATATGCATATTTAAGTTGCAAATAATTAACTTCAGTCCCCAAGAGAAAGAGGGAGAAGTTCAACATTGCAGGTAATTCCGCTCACCAACTCAAGAAGCACAAGCCTAAATAAGTGTGAAAATAAGAGTCCCGGTGTTTCCTCAGTCTTAGGTCTCCTGGGCCTCTCAAAACAATGAGTGATATTCCAGTGTGTAAAGATAGCATTTTTTCATACAGCAGCACTAATCACGCCAACCACCTCATATGACGCTTAGTGCTGAGAACAGTGCTGAAGAAAACCTAGAAGTTGACTTCATGAAGGGTATATGTATGAATCTCCAAAATGACCTCTTCCTAGTGTATTTCAAAGGTAATTTTCTATATGTAACATTTGCTTTGTAAGCTGTAAGACTTAACCTCAGTGTAAAATACTAGTTTCTTCTGCTGCCAAACTGAGAGTGATCCAAATCTTTGAACCTCATCTCTCTGACCCCACTTCACAGATGTGGTCAGTCTCATGCCATCGGCCCTCCATGGTCATCACATCTGCACGTAGGTTCTCAACACCTGCGGCCAGCGTTTGCAGCTCTGCCCGGGGCTCTCTCTGACCAACCATGTCAGCTCTGCTCATGCACAGGGCAGGCCGGAAGCACAGTCAGAAATGAGGAGCTCTAAAATGGCCTACAACCATGCCAGAAATGGCAGGAGAGAGGCGAAAGAGTGTGCATTTCATACATTCCCCAAGTTCCCAATGTGGACTAAACAAGAGTCACCCAGAGTGGTAGCCTGTTGGATGAAGCTATGTATTGGGTGTGTTTCCTTCCATATCTCCCTCTTGGCAGTGGTTCTTGAGATCCTACCTGAGATATTAACCACACTTGAATTCTTGTCTCAAGAGGAAAATAACCATTTGGTTATTAATAGTTACTGATCTCTAACATGCAGAATCCTTAAAAAACCATCAAATGAGCACTGAACAAAGTGTTTTCTGTCCGTGAATCATACCATCCTACATCATCCTACATCCTTCACTGAATAGAGATCTGATTTTATATACTCTTTGTAATATTTTCTAAACCTTTACGTGCTTACAGAAAATACCAAACATATTGTAGTGGCATAAAACTGAACACAAATGAAACCAATTCTAATGCGACACCCAATGCCACTCACCCACAAGGAGAGAAAAGTCTGGTGGTTATTTGGCTGTTTTCTTTGCCTGTCAATACTTGGATCTTTCAGCAAAAGCACTGCTATCTATTCTGTTCTTTGTAGTCAAAACCTTTTTAAAAAATCAGTTTCAAGTTCATGAGTCCTGAGTTTGAATTGCTGCTAGTAAAATTCTCGAGTATAAACTAATTTAAATCATATGCTTAGAGCTTTTCTTGAGGTCAGGAAACCTTAAATTTGATGCATACTCTTGCATAAACCAAGTAGGCAAAACAGTGAAATACTGAATGCAGTATAAAGCATTATCACTATTCCTACAGAAGAGAAATTCAGAATGATGTACAGTTTCACCCTCAACACAATAGGTGTATTGACAGTTGTCTTCCTAGAATAAAGCCTCTGGCAGAAAGGATGAGGCAAAACTACATAGGCAATTATTACATTTCTAAGGTAAACAGAAATATAATATTTTCTATAATATTGTAGAGACAGCAAAGGAAAATATTTATGAAATGAATTTATTAATGATACATGTATCTATGCTTCCTTAGAATTGTGATTTGATGTAAAATGCTCTGTGAAAGTTTAAGATGCCTTTCATTTTAATGGTTGTGGGGATGAAACTGAAGTAGCACTAGCTGCCTCCCATTGCTCTTCTCAGCAGACATCTCACTAACGGGACTACCCAGGTGTAGTCTCAAAAATGTGTATATTCTATTTACTAAGAACCATTTCCTTTTTGACTGTTTTTACCTTATATCTCCTTTCATGTCACAACTGTCTGCATGCCAGTTGAGAAAGACTAGTCTCCACAGCTTCAAGACCCCAAATGACTGATTCTGGGAGATATTTTATTTTTCCCCTGACCACATTTGGGCCTCAAGCTTGCTCCCTGGCTGGCTCTGGAGTCAAATCCTCAGGTAGTACTGCCTTCGGCCTGAGTGAGTTTGTCCTCCTAAACAGTATCACCTACTTAAATGACCAACAATTGTTAATTTTAGATTTAAAGAATAAAATGAAACCATCTGCTTTGTGTATTGTTGGAGAATATTAAACAACAGTCAATTTTATGTAGACACTTTGTCTTTTTTAGGAAACAATTATTTCAGGTTAATATGATGCAGAATACAATCTGTGATATTCACCCTCAGTGAGAACATGACCAGGCTCATCTAAATGTGGAAATAATTTCTAGGTCACTATAAATCCTAAAGATATAGAGATAAGTTAGGACACTAGAGCTACCTGGCTATTGTCCTCTCTCTAACATTTTGCTCACGTGGACTGTATCTCATTTCTTTGGGGACAATACCTTGGTGCTTATTACTGTGCTGCCTTTGAATCACAGCTCTTGACTTCTATCACAGTGAGCCAGAAGGAAAGAGAGCAAGGGAGAGAGACAGAAGGATTCAGAGACAGAGAGAGAGAGAGAGAGAGAGGGAGACAGAGAGAGAGAGAGAGGGAGACAGAGAGAGAAGTCTTTAATGGAAGGATGTCTTGTTAAACCAACAGATCAAAAGCAGTCCCAGCATGATACATAGATTACATTGTTTCATCATTTTCCAAAAAACACTTGAAGAATACAGCTAAGTCTTCTTTAAAAGCTGTTCTTTCTGCTTATAATCCTAAGTCTAAGTCATAAGATATTGCAAGTCACTTTCACCTTTCATCACTATAGCCACCCAGGCAGTGGTATAGAAATCCGTCAACTGATGCTTTTGAAGCCCCAATGGACAGTTTGCTAAGAAAACCAAATTTTTTAAAAAATGAATCCTGAGTGAAGAAATTTGTAGATAATTCTCATTTTATAGTGAATAAATGTGAACTCAAAACTCTGAACGCATACACTTGTCAGTTAATGGCAGGAAAAATACATTAATACTCTCAAAGATTACTTTGCCTCACTGGCAAAAAATAAACAGCTTGGCCCTGGAGATTATACAACAGCAGGACCAGCTATTTGTTTGTCTGAATGGCAAGGAATCAACAGAATCCTAAGTCCACATCCTCCTCATGAGGTTATTCCACTGAAGCCAATGAATTTACTCAAATTCATAATCAATATCCATCAGTGAGAGAATATTTGCTGCAGTCACAAACTCTAGGCATTGAAACCAGAATTCAAGACTGCAAGTAAGACTTCATTTCTGAGACACTTGTGGGGAAGAAACAAGTGCTCATTCTCTAATACAGTACTCTGCCAATTCCAGGGTTTCCAACACAAAAGAAAACCCCTTATCTCCAAGACTGAGAGGGACATGAGCAAAAGGCAAATGACTGATAAGACAGGCGGAGCCATGAAAGAAGACCAACGAACACACTGAAATCATTCACGTTGGGAAGGGATGCATGAAGATGTCAATAAATAAATCCTATGATGGAGATATTTAAAGCATATGAATTAAGTATGAAAATGTTAAACCCACTTAAAATGAGCACATCCATGTTCAAATTTGGCTTTACCTCTAAAAATCATTATACAAGCTAAGGACCACTATGCCCAAGAACACCTCCCAACCATTTTCCTGTCCTTACACCCACCCCCTTCTTCCTCTATGTTCAGAAACAAAATATACACCAACGGTGTTATATAGAATATGTGTCAGTTAATCCAAATGAAAAGCTACTGAGGTATTAAAAGGCATTATCTTGTTCCCACTGCTGTGAATAATTTTAGCTCTCAGAAATCCAAAGAAATGCACAATTTTGTCATCGATGCAGACACCATAAAGTGAGGAACTAGTAATTGTATTCCCTAGAATCTGTCCGTATGCTGAGGTCCACACTTGTTATCTGGAGAAGAATGTCCCTCCAATGATTTGGATGAGTGGGATAAGGTTTTGTGTCTGGTACACAGACAGAAACATGATTTTCAGTCTCACACATAGTGATTACATATGGCAGATTAATGCCAAAGAGTCTTTGAACAAGCTAAGTTCATCATCAGAATTTTCATCCAGTACTGAGTTATGACCTAATGTGTTTCCCTGTAGCATCCCAACGAGATGAAAAAAGATAGTTGGAAATATATAGTACCCATAAAAGAGGTACTCTTTCCATCATTCAGAATAAAAGCCAGGAAAAGATTCTCTAAACCATTATTTCTGGATAGTGGTCTATTGCACGACCACTGAAACTCACCTAAATGATTCTGAAGTAGATCATTCTCCAGGTGCCATTCAACACTCTTATGCGATCATATCATGTTACCAGTGCCCTGGGCCCACCACTCACTGGAGGAGCGGCCATCACACAGAGACTTGAGGGCTTCAGGTGGGAGCAGAGTATAAATGAGGCCTCAGTTATGGCTCTGATTTTGATATGAAATACCTAGCTTGCTTCTCTTATAGGACCAAGACTACATTCCCCATAGTGACAGATTTCATGCTACTGTTCTCAGGATGGACCCAGTGTGGGACGGCCAGCCTAGTGAGGGCAGTACACTTGGTGGCCCTGGAAATGCCCATTGTGTTGCTTTCACTTTCCTTTTCTCTCAGATGGCCCAATTTTCTGAATCACAGGAGTTGATACGACTGTCTTACAGACATTTACCGGCTACTGACAAACACTAGAATAGTGTCTCAATTTGGGAGGATGTAAAACATCAGAACACAGTGCACCACTCTCTCGGGCTTCACATCCTACTTGCCATCCCCACCAAATACGAGTGTGCTGCTTGCTAGCTTGTCTAACATAGCTCCTGGAAAAATTTTGAAGCAAAAAAAATAGGTCATTTTCTAAAAACTATAAAGATGCGCACTCAGCTAAATGTCTCTTGTCTACATCCTCATCATATCTTTGTAACTAAGTTTGCTAAAATATAATTTGATATTGTATTAATATTTAAACTTCCTCAATTATCCAACTTCCCAAAGTTCTTGACACCAAGGGTATTTTTTAATTCTTCTTAGAATCTACTGTACAATTTTCATATACCTTCAATGCATAGTTTTTGTTCTCACATACACTAAAATACTGATAGAAGACTCATGAGGTCATATAATTCACACAAGCTTCTTTGCCTCTTTAGTCTTCAAGGTACACATAAAGATTCTGTACAAAATGACTTCCATAGCTTTTGAGGGGTTTTATTCCACTATTAGTATATATTTACATGCAGTGCTTCTACAAAGGGTGGGTAAGTAAGACTCTTTCCTTAAGGAACTAAGAAGTCTTGATTTCTTAATCAATTTCTGTTTTACCCAAGATCTTGTTAATTCAGCAACAGAACTGGGCAATATCCTAGGAATCTTGTGTCCTATTTGTTGATAGCCTAGCATACTTGTGTTAACTTTAGAACCCACTGGAAGTATGAATTGCATGTATTATTTCCCACCTACTGCTGATCAACCATCCATTTGGCTTAATTGGGGTGCATATTAGCAAAAGGGATTTCAACATGCATTAAATTAATAAAGCTGGAATCTTAATATTGAGAGAAAAAGAGATTAACTCAAAAACCATTTTGCCAAAAACTTTATGGTTGGAATTATATCCTAATGAGATTTTTAAAAAATTCTTCTGTGCCCCTTTCTGATTTAAACAGATGCAACCTAAAATTACTCAAATATTTACATTTCTGTCAATGGCTTTAATCCATTTTGTCACTTAATTGTATAAAGCTATCTTCTACAAAATAGTATAGTGGTATTTTGAAATAAATTGATTTTTTAAAATGGACATGGATAGAAAAGCTACAGATGGGGTTTTTATATACAGTTGTTTGCTTGGTAGATGGAATATTGAATCCTTCACCCATTAAATGTATCCTCACCACAGATTTGCTGCACCTGCTATTTTACATCTCAGTATATTTCATACTGAATATTTATGGTCCTTTCAAAATAATATAGAAACAATAAGTATCCAGAAACAGCCCAATGCTGACATCTACTGGATACACAAATGGACACATCTGAGTATTAATCCGCATGATGTTTTAAACTGGGACTGTATAAGAAATATAAAGCTAAATTTATTTTTTT
>PVIR01004276.1:68693-80705 GCA_004026965.1 Petromus typicus | reverse complement strand
ACAATCCTCCTGCCTCTGCCTCCCGAGTGCTGGGATTACAGGCGTGAGCCACCACGCCCGGAACTGTGGTATGTGGTACTGGTTGCTGCTGGGTGTGGGTCTCCACACCCAGTATTGTTATGTGGTTACCGGGGAATCGAACCCGGGCCCTTGCGCTTGCAAGACAGGCGCCGGAACCACTGAGCTAACTCCCCGGCCCCAATGGTGTTTTAATATATTAAAACTTCTCTGTTTTCCATGTTCTAGGGTAATGTTGAGTCTAACATCATTTTCCTCAAGAAGAGAATAAATTTCAACCTGTAGAACTCCTCCATGTGTTATAAAATATAAAACTATGTCTGTTCTAAACATTCCTGTTTATTGATATAATTTATATTTAGGTACATGATATGGTGTTTGTTATAAAATTCTTGTAGCCATGGGCTAGGGATTTAACTTAGTGGTTCCAGCATCTGCCTGGCAAGCGCAAGGTCCTGGTTTCGATCCCTGGTAACCACATACCAACAATGCTGGACGTGGTGACTCACGCCCACCAGCAGTCAGTACCACATATCACAATGCCGGGCATGGTGGCTCATTCCTGTAATCCCAGCACTCGGGAGGCAGAGGCAGGAGGATTGCTGTGAGTTTGAGGCTCGCCTGGGCTACATAGTGAGGTCAGGGCCAGCGTGAACTACAAAAAGCAAGACTCTGTCTCAAAAAAAAAAAAAAATAGTAGCCAATTTTGTTCACAGATGATTTTGTTTTGTGTTTACCTTTATAAGATTCTATGACTCTGAAAGTGAATGAATTTCAGATTGAGTCCACTATGAATCATAGAAGCTCTACTGTATAACTCCCCCGGTTACACTATAGCCCAGCACTCCTCTAAGGATGGAAAAGTGAAAAATGTTTTCATTTGCCTTGAAGCATCTTCTCCCCCCTCACCATTGCTCATTGCGTATCATTGGCTAGTAGAGTATGAAAGCAGTGGGATGTTTCAAATGTGAATGTCACTGTGGAAGTATCTTCTTATTATGTGCTTCTTAGCCTTTGTACATTATAGAATATACAGAAAATCAAATTTCTTTTGAAGTGAACAAATGAGTCTCCCTGAGACCTGAGATAATCCATTCTCACATTCAAGCCATTTCAGTTGAAGTTCTGCTGTGGGTACTAGTTGATAAATCTCTTAGCTTGTTTGGCATGTAAAAGCACTCTGCATTCTATAAGTTGGCATTCATATTTAAAACTTACAATAGTGCCTTGGTTCACAAATTTAATTTGTTCCACAATTTTGGAAAAGACAGCCACGTTTGTTTTTTTTGCAAGAAAGATGGCCAGAGTTGTATTTGTCACCTGATGTAGAGTTTGCAAACAAACAAAATTTGCCAAATGCTTTTGTTTGTGAACAGAGGGGCCATTTTACCAAGAACCAGGTATTTGTTCTACAAAGAGTTGTTGTTTATCGTGTTTTTTTGGGGGGGGAGGAGTGGTCAAGTTAAGATTCTCCATGTGATCTGACACAACGATGACAAGTAGAGATGTTAGTGGTCAAGGGTTATAAGGTTCAAGACTTCTCTATGTGGAATCAACCATCAGTACTGATTTCTGCTTCTCCTCATTAAATTCTGTACCTCTTTTTCTGACTGTTCCAGTTCTTTCTGTTGTCAAATTCTGATTTAGCGAATTCATTCTTTGTATTTATTTTTTCTCCCACATTTCTGTTGACTGTACTTGCAGTGTTGCAAGTGCACCTCTTTCCTCTACTAGACTGTGAGTTCCTTGGTTAAAGCTGTATCTGATTGGTTTTTTTGGAGCTTCAGCTCCATCCAGATCATCACAATCCATAATAGGCAAAACTTAATTTGTGGAAATAAGCTGGTCTTCGTCTTCCTGTGTCTTTCATCTGTTAGTCTTCCTTCTAATACTTCTGAAATAAGTCCACAGAAAGTCACCTTAATCCCACTCATTCAGTCTACCTTATATAGTCCCATACTGGTTTTATTTTTCTGAGTGAAACATTTTTGCTCTTGAAATTTTGTTTTCCTGATTCTTCTTGTCTTCTTTGCTTCTCCCAGAATACAGAATCTTAGCATTTTAAGGATTGGAGGGGACTGAAGTTTGCCTACTCTTTGCTTTTCATTGAACCAATATCGACTATACTTTGATTAAGTAATTGAAACTGAGACATAGAGATATTTGGAGGATAAGATAAATAGATTCAATAGATAAAAGTCCTTCATCCTTCATTCTGTTTTAAAATATAAGTGCCGGGCTGGGAATCGGGGAAGAGGACACAGCCAAAACCCTCATGGCGAACTCCAATCCCCCGACAGTCCCATAGTTAAAGGATTAATAACCAATAAACAACAAAGCCAGAACTTTGAGGAAAAATGCTGAGCCCAGGCTCGACTCTTGCTACTCTGAGCAGCGGCAGTCATAGGCCAGATACTGCAGTAGCAGAAGCAGGAGCAAAAGAACCCATAACCCAAGCTTAACTGTATCTTTATTTGGTAGCAAGCCTTCAACTCATAATCCTGGCATGCATAAAACAAGGCCTCTCCACAGTAATCTCTGTAATTGAAGATCACATAAGGCAGGTCAGACATCCTTAAATCCCAGTAAGTCCCAGTAAGTTTTAAGGCCAGTAATCCTACTACAGTAATCCTTACTGTTTTAGATCCCACAGGGTAAGGCAGATTTCTGCAATAATCCCAGTAGTTGATTCCACAGGGCAGAGCAGACACCCCCAAGTCCAAGTAAGTAAATCCCAGTAAATAAGTCTTAAGTCTGAGTAAATTGTCTGAAGTTCCTGACACTGGATAAAGAAGATATGCTTCTTTCATAGAATGGAGAAATACTCTGGCATAAAAAATGATAAGATTGAGTCATTTGTACTCAAATGGATATACCTTCAGGACATCCTCATAAGTGAAATAAATAGTTCACTGATATGTAAATATTGTATCTTCTCTCTGGTATGAGAAAATTAAGATGTAAGTGAGTTATAGTATATATAGTAGTTATTGTGAAATAGAAAATATTTAAAAGGAAATAGGGTGTAGGGGTAAGTAAAGAAGGAAATAATGTGATGTAATTAAAAGGAAACAAAGTTTATGTATATAGGGGGTGGGGGTTGTAAGGTGGATAGGGAAATGGGAAAAGATGAGAATTAAGTCATGTCATAAACTGGTACAAACTCTCAATGTTGAGTGTGATCATGATGTGTATATATAATATACCAATAAAGATTTGAATTTTAAAAAAGAAAAAAATTAATGGTGAGCACTGAGTGTACTCTGAATGTGCTGCCACTGTTTCCACCAAACCACCGCCACTGCCACCACCACCATCACCATCACCAAGCCTGAGTTTTAATAGTACCTGGTGAGATGTGGAAAGGTTCTGTGCAGAGATTTTTGTACAGTCTTATTGAAGTATTGTGTATCTGTGCTATCAGCTTGTCTTAACAAGAGGCCTTGATTTCACTTTCTGATTTAAAGCATTACTTGACCAAGAAACTGACTGCATTCAACTGCACTGCATCCTGTGGAGTTATGAAGGATTTGTCAGGGGTTGTACTTTATAGCAGTTTTTTTAAAATGACAGAATACCCATTAGCTTATGAAACCTGTTCCTTTGAGACAAACTTTCCAGGGAATTCATTTTTTGTGTTTTTTAAAAGAGTTTAAAAAAAGAAAAGGCTGGGGATATAGCTCAGTGGTAGAGTGCTTGTCTAGTATGCACAAAGCCCTGGGTTCAATCCCCAATACTACCACCACTTAAACAAAAGTTAATTTATTTTCCTTAATGATATTTCAAAAACAAAATATTGACAGTTTTTATTTTGTGTGACATAATGGGGTTTTTTGTGTGATATAATATTTAAAATGAATTGATTTTTCTCACGAAAACCTTTAATAATACACCAGAGTAAAATGTCTTCCTTTATTGTCAGGTTGCTATCAAGATTATAGATAAGTCCCAGCTGGATGAAGAGAACTTAAAGAAGATTTTCCGTGAAGTTCAAATTATGAAGATGCTTTGCCACCCTCACATCATCAGGCTCTACCAGGTAGGACGACTAGCGGTGTAGTGAGCACCCATACGGAGTCCAGAGTGGTGTACTGCGTGGGGGATGAGGACGCCTGAGACTCTCTTTGTTTTCGTATTTGTCCTGTTTCCTCTTCCTTCTGTTTCCTCACTAAGCTCTTAATAGTTTTCCCGTTTCCCCTGGCTGTTTACTAATGACATCTGCTTTACCCAGAAAGATCATTTTCATGTGTTCTTTAAAACTTGATGACTTTTTGAGCAAGAATTACTCAAAAAATTATTCATAAGATGAGAGAACTTACTGGATTTAGGTCAGAGTCCTACCTCAGAGTTGGAAGCCTTTTTAGAAAAGGAACAGAATTTTGAGAGACTAAAAGCTAGAGATTGATATAATTTTATTTTTATAAAAGATTATTTAAAAATTAATTCCTATGATCATGCTAGGACTTGTGGTAGCAAAGGGCATTTTAAGTATGATTTCTTGCGTCAGTCTATTCTAATACAGTCCTGGACTTAGTTTTCCAAGATAACATTTAATTACTGTGATAATCCAGAGATAGATTCTATGTCATGGGAGAGATTTCTCTTTCAATTTTTTTTGCCTCCCTAAAAAAGATGCCTATTTCGTGCCATCATCAAAATGATTCCTTGGCCTTACTGCAAAAGCAGTAAATCTGATGGCTAGAATTTCAAGCCAGATAGGAGGGGAGGACCTTGCCTTAGCAAGCTGGTGGTAGAAGAGATATTTTGGGAGAGGTGAGGCTTCGAGGTGCTTCTCAAATTGCAATGTGCTGGCAGCAGCAAGCTCTGCCTGTGCACAGGGCCAGCTCTGCTCCCTGCTTCCCACCAGCACAGTCATCTCCTAGGTTCCACAGGAAGTGGACACCCACTCAGATTGTTTGCTGCTATTAATCTGCAGTAAATGGCTTCCAACTCAGATGTGGGACTATGTATAAGACTGGAGAAAGTGCATTCAGGCACACTGGGCAGGCTTGTGTAACCTGCTGATTTCACGCAGGGAAAATCCACATTGTGCTGTTAGTGTGTGCGGTTAAGGCTATAGGTTTAGAAGATTTCTCTGGCATCAGTTGCTCACATGATGAAATTACTAAAATTAGGCCAGCAGGAACAGACCTGTTGAAATTTATCAGATTAAATTTTGTTGAGCAACACTCACACGCTGCCCAAACGCAAGTTTGTAAAGCCTTCTGGTGTTGCCTGCAGACCTGTCCTGTGAACTCACAGGTATCTTGACCATAGCTCCCTTCCTATCCTGGTAGACTGAGTAAACTTCGTGACCTCATCTTTTAAAATAAGTCATCTTAATGTAATCAATGGGCTTAGGCTTACCTTTCTCAGAAGGTGAACTTGTAGATGTTAACTTTACGTTCTGCAGGCCTACCTATCTTACCTGAGGTGCTCTGACTTTATAGAAATTTTCCTTCTTTAGTCCTGCCTTTAAACAATGCCTCCTTTTGATCTTTTCATTTTGTTTTCTGGCAGATAGTATCATTAGTTAAAGTCTAGTTGCAAGGTAAATGACAAGTTGTCTGCATGTGGTATCAAAATAGTTTTCTCGTCAGCTTCCTCAGGAATATAGAGTGAGTGAATCGAGGTCACTATATAGGAAGCTGTAGTTTTTGAGCATCTGAAAAGTTTAATGCAAAAAACACAATTAATTAAGGGATGGAGGAGAGAAGGAAAATGCATAATCTGACAATATTTAAAAGATTTTTCTTAATACCTACATATAATTAGAGCATTTTTTTATTATAAAAATCAACCCAAGGGCCGGGGATTTATCTCAGTGGTTCCGGCGCCTATCTTGCAAGCGCAAAGACAGGCTTCAATCCTTGGTAACCACATACAATACTAGGCGTGGAGACTCACACCCAGAAGCAACCAGTACCACATATCACAGTGCCGGGTGTAGTGATTCATGCCTGTAATCCTAGCACTCGGGAGGCAGAGGCAGGAGGATTGCTGTGATGTGAGTCTGAGGCTGAGCTCAGGGCCAGCCTGAACTACAAAGTGAGACCTTGTTTAAAAAAAAAAAAAACCTAAAAAAAAAAAAAAAATCAACCCAAGAAGAGTGCTTTGGAAGCAGTGTGTGTAATAATAGGGTGATACCTCTGGTATATAATTTCTAAGAAAAAGGTGAACAACAAAAAAAATCATAGCTATTAGATTTGAAAGTTAATATATACTCTTACTATAAAACTGTTACAGAGATCTATCACTGTGTTATAACATTATGCAAAGTGATGTTAATACCGAGACAAAAAAAAGTTACAAGGAAATAGCTGTAAAATATAACAGAACTCTAAACCTATATTTCCAATATGATAGCCTCTAGCTACATGGACTGGTGAGTGTTGAAATGTGGCTAGCATAAATGAGGAACTGAGCTTTAAATTTTATTTAATTTAAATATAAAAACTCAAGATGGTGACAATTTTTTTAAGATTGTTGAAATGATACTATTTTGGACATATTGTAAGTAAAATTTATAGTCATTCATCTTAATAGGTAATATTATTAGAATCATTTTCTCCATTTTTAATTTTAAATGCCGCTATTAGAAAGTTAAAGTTTCATGTACAAATCACATATTTTTATTGTATACTACTGCTGTTGAGAAGTATGTAATAAGTTAACAGTTTTCCTCTGGAGGAGTGATATGTAGAGGATTGGAAAAAGAAAACCTTGCAGCCTTCCGTTTTAATACTAGGTATTTAAAATGCTTATAATAAAAATGTGATACATACTCATGTATCTTTTGAATGATGAAATTGTACAGAAGACTTAAAACATATTACAGTGAATTTTTTTTTTTTTTAAAGACAAAACATAAATGAATAATTACTTAAGGGGCAGATTTCTCAATTGATTGATTGATTGAGTCAGGATCTCACCATGTAGTTCAAGCTGACCATGGTTGTCTTCCTGCCAAATGCTGGGATTATAGGTATGCACCACCATGCGCCGGCCTATTCCTTTTTTTAAAAATTAAAGTTAATGGACAGTGGAAAGGAAAGTTTTCTTTTTTCTTTTTTTTTTTTTAGGTTTTTTGAGACAGGGTCTCGCTTTGTGGTTCAGGCTGGCCCTGAGCTCAGCCTCAAACTCACATCACAATCCTCCTGCCTCTGCCTCCCGAGTGCTGGGATTACAGGGAAAGTTTTCATTTTTTAAAAGTAAAATCAAATTGATTTTTATACAGTGCTTAGATAAGTCTTTCTATTTTCCCTAAAGCTTTCTGTTTGTTTGCTTTGGTTCAGGCTGGCGGTTAGGTGCACCTTTCTTATTCTTGTGTTGGTGTTGAGCTTTTTTTAGGCTCTCAGAGCTTCTTTACTTTTCACTTGTATGGAGCTTACTAGGTTGCAGAGACTTCATGGAACAACATCAAGACCATGTCTCTTAAGTAGCAAGTGTTTTCTACTTTCATAAGTTGGAGAAATACCTGTTTTCTTCCATTCCTTTTTTTTTTTTTTCCCCTTGTGGTACTGGGGATTGAACTCAGGTCCTTGTGCTTCCAAGGTAGATGTGGTACCACTTGAACTAAATCCCCGGCCCCTTTCCCTCTTTCTTAATATCATTCATATCTGTTTCCTCCAGAGTGTTTTAAATTTCCTTTAAGTTGCAAGTAATAATGCCTTTTAATATTTCAAATGACAAAAGAGGAGTCATTGGTCTCTCTTCCTGTGGTATCAGCCTGTCATTTGTGTCATTGTCACTTTCCTGCCTTTGTACCAGGTTATGGAGACAGAGCGGATGATTTATCTGGTGACAGAGTATGCTAGTGGAGGGGAAATATTTGGTAAGTAAATTTATTGCATTCTTTAAACAGCTATTGAGCATACTATAGCAACCCTAAAATAGCTGTCCCATGCTTTTGTCACTTGAGCAGCTGTCACTTGATGTCGTTGTTCAGCACTGTTATTTTCCTTTTTTTAGTTATTCTCCAAGTTTTTTAATGAAAAAACAAATTTCATGGTCAAATAATAAGAGTTATAATATAGCAGTAGTTGTAACTTGAGAATACACTCTTAAGTGAAATATGTCAGAAACACAAGCTCAAATACTACGTGGTTTCTCTTACAAGCAAATCTCCCTCCACAAATAAGTTCAAATACTTCTCCAAATTATCAATTCCATTCTTTTAAAAATGCGTGTATGTCAGTATATATGTTAATCAGTTGAAAAGAATGCTTCATGTTACCTATTTCTTTTTTGTGAGAATTTTTTTGGTTTATGTCCAGCAGTGTTAGTTTTTTAATCAACAGTTATTTTGTCTTTTAATTCATCTAGTAAATTTCCTCTGGCATCTTTGTTTCTTTAACAAAAGTATTTAATTTCAATCAGGTGTTGACAGTTGATTTTAAAGATCTCTAAAACAGAACATTCCTTCTGATCACGTGACTGAAGGGCTTTCCTGTTGCCAGGTTTTCACTGAGGTTACAGTGTGACACTGCATGTGCTGGCTCTGTCCTGTGACAGAGTACCAGTTGGAGTAAATAATCTCTCCTTGGCCCAGGGATGGCAAATCTCTTAGTGTTCTCAGTGATACAAGCACACGAATGCAGGCTCATTGCCACTGTCGTACTGCCTTTGTTAATCTTGGTTTAAGTGCAACATGAAACCATGTTCTTTTTTTTTTGAGACAGGGTCTCGCTTTATAGTTCAGGCTAGGCCTGAGCTCACTATGTAGCCCAGGCAGGTCTTGAACTCACAGCAATCCTCCTGCCTCTGCCTCCGCCTCCCAAGTGAATATAGGCATGAACCACTTTGCTCACTGTGGTATGTGGTACTGATTGCTGGTGAGTGGGAGTTGCCACACCCAACATTGTTGTATGTTGTTACCGGGAATCAAACCCAGGCCCTTGCACTTGCAAGGCAGGTGCCAGAACCACTGAGCTAAATCCCTGGCCCAAACCATATTCTTTACCATGTTTATGACTCCCCTTGGCAAGTTTTGTAATTTGGAAATTTTTCCTTCAGTAGTTACTTTTTTTCTCTTATACACAGCATGAGAAATAAGCTTTAGAATTTGTTACTGGTCAGACAAAAAGATAAACCTGACTTTTTGAGGTGGTAAAAACTGGCAAAATAATTTTCTCTGTTAATAGTAATAAACAGAGCCAAACAGAGATAAAGAATAAATTTTCCAATTAAATTCATGTGTCTTTTTCCTTTTGGCAACTAGATAGAGGTATCTATCTATGATTTATCCTATTTCTCTTTTAAAATTTGTTTTCAATCAAATTTGAACCTTATTAATAACAGGACTATTATGTCTGCAGGGATTGTGTGTGTGTGTGTGTGTGTGTGTGTGTGTGTGTGTGTGTGTGAAAGAGAGAGAGAGAGAGAGAGAGAAAGAGAAACTTGGCCGAAAAATGTATATTTTTGTGTCTAACAATTTTCAAGATAAGAGCCGGTTTTTTTTGAGACAGGGTTTCGTTTTTGTAGTTCAGGCTGGCCCCAAGCTCAGCCTTGAACTCACAGCAGTCCTCCTGCCTCTGCCTCTCATGATTACAGGCGTGAGCCACCACACCGGGCATTGTGGAATGTGGTTCTGATTGCTGGTGGGCGTGAGTCTCCATGCCTGGCATTGTTGTGTGTGGTTGCTAGAGACTGAACCCGAGCCCTTGCTCTTGCAGGGCAGGCACCAGTACTATTGAGCTAAATTCCCGGCCCAAGAACTAGTCTTTTCTTTTTTTTTTTTTAAAGGACTAAGCATTTCTTAGTTTTATCTTTAATTGACTTTGCATAGATGTGTATTTTATGCTAAAGTTAATAGTGATGAAATGAACCTTATAATCAGAATATAGTGTTGAGGATATTTTATTTCAAGGAAATTAATGCTTTGAAAGGTTTAAAGAATAGTATCATATGTCAAGGAGATCCAGTAGGCTTACTAGTGTGTATAATAATTATAACCCAGTGGTTTGCCTTGAGTTGCTGACTGTATGTGGAGACACTAGTTTCCCTCTGTGAAGCAGTCTGGCAGGAGACAGACATGGAATTGGCAGGTTGTTTGGACCATGGAAACCAACATTGTGAGACTCTGCAGCAACACAGATGACTTTTTGCTTGATTTGTTGAGATCATGGATGTCCTTTCATTGGGTGTAGTTATATGGGAGGAAGTCCATGAATCAGGAAATAGAAGCATGTGAAAGTATTTGGAGAGTGAAATGGCAGTTATGTGGCTGGGAACCATATTTGTCTGGCATCCTGGACACATGGTGTGATGACACTGCCTTGATTCAGATCGTGATTTTACTTATCTAGACACCTTTTTAAATAAGTTTTATTCTATAAAAAAAGAAGTACATCTCCCAAGTCTGAGCAACCTGTTGACTATTTTATCTCATAGAAAGACATTTACTGGTGGAGAAATAGGGCTAATCTTAGAAGAAGAGACCATTTCATCTCAGTATTCATAATGATCATAAGAACCAAGCACTGGGCACATCAGATCTACTCTGCTGTTTAGGAAAGTAGATTTCAAAAATACAGGGAAAAGCTGGGTGTGGTGGTACACAACCATAATCCCAGCATACAGGCGGCTGAGGCAGGAGAATTGCTTCAAGGCCAGCCTGCACTATATAGTGAGTTCAAGGCCAGCCTGAACCAAATAGGAGACCCTGTTTCAACAAACAGAAAGTACAGGAAAAATGACTTTGCATAGTCCTCGAGTCATGGATTCCATGTGGGAATAAAGCTGAAGGGATGAGCAAACAGGATATACGTTTGGTAATATTATTTTTAAAAAGCATAGTTATTATATGGTATATAGTTATATTAGAATAAATAAATATGGATATTAATATTACTATTATTATTTTAAAAGTTGTGTATGAGAGAGAAAATAGTTATTACCTAAAGAAATCATTGAGATGGTACAGACATAAAACAGTCTCATGAGCTATGATTTTTAGAAGTTTATAGTTAGAAGTTGAAAGAACTTTTATCATTTGCCATGATTCATCTATGTGTGATTCAAGAAAGTAGAGAAAGTAGACTTTCTTAGTCAAGAAAGTAGACCTTCAAAGTATTTAGACTCGGTTCAAATCAGATCTCCGCCACCACCTGATCGCTCTTTTCCTTGGGGCAGATTACCCAGTGATTCTGGGACCTAGTCACAGAGTCTATACGTGGTAAGACCCGTAACATTTGCCTCATTATTTGTGAAGACAAAATGTAGAAAGCCCTAGATCATGTTTGCTTTTACCTTCATGTTAAAGAACTGTCACCTTCTGGCATGACTGCGAGTGAAACTATGTAAAGAAAAAACAAAACTAAATGGCCATTTTAGACTATGAGAATGATCCTAAATTTAAGCAGCAACTGAGGAAACATTCACTCAAGAACAGCTGTGAATCTTCACTAATTAATAAGATAGTATTTGGGACTAGAACCTGTGTAGTGCTTCTCCCCCCTTCCCTGCCATGGGCTCACGAAGGTGGAAAAAGACTCTGTCCAGATTTTGCAGCCATCTCTCTTGTGTCTCAGCAGCTACATAGGTAGTTTTCTTCTCCAGAGGATCAGGACATTAGCACTTGCCATTTTTCCCAAGGGGCCTGTTGCTGACAGTAAGACCTGGGGAAGTGCAGTAGAGAGGTGGGGACTGGGCTCCCTTTTCTGCCCATGTCCACTTGTGGAGTTTGATTGTAGCATACTAGAATATTGGAGTCCAGATTACCCATCCTCAGATCATAAACAGTCATTTTGTTTGTGTTAGAGAGGCCATGTTAGATTTAGGGAGGAAGTTTCTTAAGGGGACATTATAAACATGTTCTCAGAAATAAAATATCTCAAAGTTAAAGTAGTAAAGAAAGTGTGATGTCATATCACTTCAAATAAAGAATATAAATAAAGAGAAATTATGAAAAAGGACTATGTGAAAATTATGGAGTTGAGGGGCCGGGGAGTTAGCTCAGTGGTTCCGGCGCCTGTCTCGCAAGCGCAAGGACCC
>PVIR01004276.1:48840-68593 GCA_004026965.1 Petromus typicus | reverse complement strand
TGTGTGTGTGTATATATATATATATATATATGATATACCATATATATACCATATATATCACATATATAGATGTATATATATCATATATATGATAGTATTGGAAGAGAGAGTGAAAGAAGAGTATTGGAAGAGAGTGAAAGAAGGAGAGAAATATATGAGGAAATAGTGGTAAACTTTACCAGTTTATCAGAAAACAAAACCTTATATGTCTTGGAAGTTAAAAAAAATACCCAAGTATGATAAATAGAGAATCACACATAGATGAATCATGGCAAGTGATAAAAGTCAAAGGCAGGAAGGAAATATTGAAAGCACAAAGAGAAAAATGACACATAACTTTAAATTTCAATAAAAATAGCAGCTGACTTTTCAGCAGAAACAATGGAGCTCAGAATGCAATGGAATAGCATATTGAAAGTGTTCAAAGTAAAAAATGTGTTAACTAACTCCTTTATCCCACACAGCTATCTTTTTAAAAGGAAGGTAAGATAAAGACTTTTCCAGTTAACCCAAACTGAAATTTTGGCCAATAACGTCACTATACAATTACAAGAAAATCTAAAGAAAGTTCTTCAGGCTGAAAGCAGTCTGCCCACAGGATACAAAAACAAGCAAACAGTAATAACAAAAAGTGTACTAGCAGAGGTAATTTTGTGATATAAAGGAAAGCTAGGTATGGTGGTGCATGTCCATAATCCCCACACTCAGGAGGCTGTCAGGAAGAGCACTATGAATTCAGTTTAACCTGAGCTACTTAGTGAGATCTTGTATCAAAAAAACAGAACAAAACAGACCAAAAGATATATTTTTTCACTTATTTCAAAGCAGTTGTATGAAATTATTATATATATGTATATCTATATATATAATATATATTTATATATCACATATATATGGCACATTGTTGAGCCTCTAATGTAATATATTTTTAATATATCCAAACATAAATGTGATGTATAGGAGAAAAACTGCATTGACCCAAGGAAATCATTAGATGGTTGTTGTAATCATAATAGTGTGTTATGATTTGTAATATTTGTAATATGTTTGGTTTGTAATATTGATAAATGTAAATGTATAAAATAGAATCACAAGAGCCGGGGATTTAGCTCAGTGGTTCTGGCACCTGTCTTGCATGCGCAAGTACCCCGGTTTGACCCCCACCCCCACTCGTAACCCACCCCCGACAACCACATACAATACTGGGTGTGGAGACTCATGTCCAGCAACAATCAGCACCACATACCACAGTGCTGGGCGTGGTGGCTCATGCCTGTAATCCCCACACTTGGGAGGCAGAGGCAGGAGGATTGCTGTGATGTGAGTTTGAGGCTGAGCTCAGGGCCAGCCTGAACTACAAAGACCCTGTCTCAAAAAACAAAAAAAATCACAAGTAAGAAGGGAATAGAGGTGTGAAGGAATGACATTTTTGCATAGCACTGCAGGTAAGCTAGTATAAATAGGAGGTCTTAGGATATACCAGTGTTTTGAGAAACATGGCTCTAAAGAGAAGCCAGAAGACCATAATTTGAATAGGGAGCAAAGTTGTTGGAAGAGAATTCTCTGTGGGTCTCTGACATTCCTTAATGTCTTATGAGCAAGGCATTGGTGGCCTTTGCCCCATACTTTTCAAGAATGTGTAGCCTTTGAAGATAGAGAGGATCTCTCTCAAGAGCTCAAAATTATGTCTGTTTACTACCTATAGCACAAGATTGGAGTTTCCTCAGCTCATTGCTCCCTTCCTGTGATGCACCCAGTAGTGTGTGCAGGTGTCATTTGGATGTCTTTGCTTTTCTCTAAGGGAATTGGGGCCTGCAGCCCTGAAGCAAATGTGTTAACATTTATGATGTTTTCTGTGCCATAAGTAAGAAAACTTTTTGTTTCCAACTTAGGATTTTACATCTTCTCCCTGTGTTCACGCAACTATGGCAGGATAAATTGATAGCTTGCATGTAGGGCAGAAATCTCAGATTCTCTTAGTACAAGACGTAGATGTTTCATTGTCATGTACTTAGATAGGAAGCTCAATTATAGACTAGGTTTAATATATAGTAGTAAATAAAATGAATTTGACACTAATTAAAATGGAAACCATAATCTCTGTGGCAAGAAGTAATGAAACTTTGAGCATAGTTATAAGAAGGTGGCTTTGCACAAGAAGAGGGATAAGACAGGCATAGCTTTGGCATAGCCTTGTAATCCTACCACTCTGGGAGGCTGAGGCAGTAGGGTCACAAATTTGAGCTCAGACCGGGCAACTTAGTGACTTAGTGAGACCCATCATAGATTTTAAAAAGGTCTGGTGGTATAGTTTAGTGTGAAGGCCCTGTACTTAATTATGATTATTGCAGTCAATCAGTCAATCTAGACAATCCGAAGGTGAAGGACACATGTGGCTGCAGGTAATTTTTTAGTCAGAAGAATGCAAGTTAAGTTATTGCATGCCTTTTGGTGTTTGTTTATTTGTTTGTTTTATTAATTGAGGATTGAACCTGGGACTTTCTCATTGAGCTACATTCCCAGCACCATTTTTTTTTGTTTTGTTTTGAGACAGGGCCTTGCTGAGTTGTACAAGGTAGACTCGAACTTGCCATCCTCCTGCCTCATCCTCTCAGGATGCTGAAATTATGAGCATGCGCCATGACACTTGGGTTTGATTTTGTACTTGGGGTAGGACTGAAAGTTACAGGCAAAAAGGTAGGGATCTACATAAGGGTGGAGAAAGTGATGTTAGCAGCTGCAAGAAATGAGAAAGGGAATGTTCATAGTCAGATAAAATAGCTGATTAAAGGCCCTAGAAATCGGAAGCCAGGAACTTATTGCGTTATACAAAATTGAATGCTTTTTCTCTAATAATGCTGAACTACCTACATGTGTATGGGACAAGAGAGACAGTTGAACTGACCCAGTCAGTGTTTGAGTTTATGACATGTACAATAGAAGAGACAGGTGGCAAGAACAATGAGACCATTATCAATAATGTAATTAGTGTTTGGGCCACTAGACCTAGGCTCAAGTGCAGAGAATATAAATATGAGGATATAAGTGTGACAGAGGATATAAATATGTTGAGGACAAATATTGCTAAGTTAGAATGTCAAAGATCAAAGGTCTGCATGAAGTTGAAAAGAAAATGTGTTGGATATGTAAGGGTAAAAGAGAATAAGAGTCTAAAACTGTACTGCTCAATATGGTAGTCATTGGCTACATGCTGCTTTTGCAAATTTGGAATATAGCTAGTATAGCTGAAGATTTTGAATTTAATTTAATTTACATTTAAATTAAAAACTAAGGCATTCTTCAGCCCATCCACCAGCCTGTTGTACTCTCCTAAAATCCCCACACTTGGGAAGCTGAGGCAAGAGGATTGCTGTGAGTTGGAGGCCAGCTGGGCCTACACAGTGAATTCAAGTCCAGTCTGAACTACACAGTGAGAACCTGTCCCTCCAAAACAAAAATGGCAACAACAACAACAACAAAACAAAAAACCTGAGGCATTGTGTAAAAGTTTTAGATAAGATACCAGGGTTAGCCAGCTACAAAATTAGCACATTTTCCACATTTTCACTCTCAGTTCTGCAAGTTCAGAAATTCCCCAGATCACCTTCAGGTTTGATAAGTATTGGAATTTTGACCTTACCAAAGGCTATGTAACTCATAATTATGATTCATTCCAAGGAAAGAATACAGATTAAAGTCAGCCAAGGAGCTGGTTCCAGTGTCTGCCTTGTGTGAGTGAGGTCCCGAGTTCGAACTTGGTACCAAAAAAAAAAAAAAAAAAAAAAAAATTGCCAAAGGAAGAGAAGCTCAAGGTCTAGGAAAAGTACCAAACCTGGAGCTTTCCTTGTCCTCTGCCTGTGGAGACAGGAAGTGTTGTTTTCCTCCCATTGATACACAGAAGATTGCCCTAGGGAAGATGAGCCTTCCTGTTCAGCATTTTTGTTTTATGTGGGCCCAGTTTATTGGCTGATTGCTCACATGGTTGATCTGTGTTGAGATCAACTGATGCTGTGGCCCAAAGCCTGCATTAGGTCACACCGTTGGCCTTTCTAAGGTCACCAACCTCTGTCCTAATACTGTATATGTTTTGTGCGTCTGACTTAAAATCATATTGTTAGATTTTCTGGCGTTACCCAAGGCTCCCAGGGAAACAGAGATACCCCCAGCAGGCATAACATTCTGACAGCTGGAGATCACCTCCCAGAATCCAGGGGAAGTCAGGCCTTCTACCTGGGGCAAAGACAAATTCTTAAGGTTACATAGTGTGAAATACTTTTCCGTTAAGCACTACTTTTATTTTGCTACAACTAGAGATTTCTTTGGCTGTAGACAATTTAGCTTGCACATTATCATTTACTATAATAATATAATAATGCACAGTGGTTTTGAAGACTTAGTATATATCAAAAATACTTTTATATCGTTAAATTTTTTGTTATTAAAATTAGTTTCAGAACAAATGCTCCATCTAGTTTGTACTTTTCCCTCCTCCCTTCTCTCTTTACCTTTTCCCTCTTTATACTTTTTAATGTGATAAGAAAGTATCGAATTTTATTAATGTTTTTACTTGACAGTCCTGATTCAGAAATTTATTCTGAGGGGAGTATACTTCAGATTAAGTATTCCTAAACCAAAAATCTGAATTCTCAAGTGCTCCAAAATCTAACTTCTTGAGTGCTGTTAACATGACACTCAAAAAGTTTCAAATTTCAGAACATTTAAGATAAGGGATATTTAACCTTTAGAATTTTAGTGATAGAAGAATGTTAAGTTAAACTCAAAGCTGTTATATACAAGTAGTGAGTGGAGTTTGATACAGTTTTCTGAGGCCGCTGGAGAGAAGGAAGATTGAAGTCACATTGTCAACTATGTTAAGCTTGCGGATGTGAGATTCCTTTAGGTGTTTGGCAGAATGTTGGTGGGCCTGCTTAACTGTGAATTGGACTTTAGTATCTTTGATCAGTGCGAAGTCAAGAGAGGTAGAAAGAAGGTATACCAGTTAGCTAGGCATAGGCCATGGGAGTGTGAAAGTAGTTGGAATGTACAAGAGGTTAGATTACTTCCTACTCTCAAGTGGAATATTATGGGGGGTTTTGTTTTTCCTTTTCAAGAAACCTGTGAAGGAATTGTTAGTTTTTGTGGAGTTTGTTGAAAAAGTGACTATAAATATGGATTTTCTGTACATAGATATGAAAGGCATTACCTTTCTTTGTCCTATTAGCATCACATATTTTATGACCATTTCAAATATCCATCAGTGAACTCTGCCCTGATTTTGCCAGGTAATTACTTATCTTTTTCTTCATCACTCTGATCACTTTTCGCCTATAGCACTTTTTATATGATTTTCACATGTGTGTTATGTGTAGGGGTGTGGTGTGTATGTGTTGGTTGTTTTCTATATTTCTAACCTTGTTATTCACTGGAATTAAACTAGGTAATTTAAGATTCTAGTCCTTTGACCTATCACTTTTCCTCTGATGGTTTTTCTATTAGTTCTTCTTTCTAAATTTTTTATTATTCCTGGGCTCAGTGATTCTGGACGTCTTATCTATTTCTTCCTTTGTTTTACATCATCTGTTATTAAGGTGTTGACTTCCAGAATTTAAATCACTGCCTTGACTGCTCTACAAACTATAGATTTATATATTTAGCTATTTATGTAATATATTCACTTGGATGGCTAATAGACATATTAGTGCTATTGTATGTAAAACTGAACTTCTGATTTTTACTTCACAGCTTTCTTCATTTTTCTTCCTTACCTCGCTAATGACAAATCTATACATTAAGTCTCATACAGCAAAACCATAGAATCACTCTTAATTTATTTTTTTCTGTCATACTATTTATCAGGTCCATCAGTAAATCTCGTTTACTCTTCCTTCAAATTATGCTGAATTCAGTTACCTATTATCACTAACAGAACTACCAGTCTGATTTCAGCCACAGTCATCTGGCTAGAATTACTGCTATAGCCTTGAACCAGTTTCTCTAAATCCGTCTGTTTCCTCTGTTACATTTAGAGCGATTTTTTTTTTTAATGCAGTGGGAGTTCATCATGGTCGTATAAGACTGAAATCCCAGTGTGCTGGGAGACAGATGTTGGAGGAACGCAGGTTTGAACCCAGCCTAATGAGACCTTGTTTCAAAAAAAGGACTAGGCATCCAGCTCAGTGTAAAGGCCCTGGGTTCAATCTTTAGTACCGAAGGAAGGGGCAAGATGGATCTTCCCACCCAAATATTTCTATTGGCTTTCCCATCTACTTGGGAAAAGACGGGAGCCTCTGGTGGGTTTTCAAACTCCTTATGATCTGGTCTCGTCCATCCTCTGACGATAGCTCCTGGTATTCTGCTCCTTCTCATATTCTCATTTCATTCTTGTTCACTAAAACATTCAGTATGTTCCCATAGTAAAGCCTACATGTATCCTATTCTTTTTTCCTGAGATAATCTTTGCCCAGGTACTTATATGCTTCGCTCTGTTCTGTTTCTTTCAGGTCTCTTATCCAGTATTGCCTCATTAGAGAGGTCTTTGCTAGCTGTGTTAGTGATGTCTCATCCTTCCTACTGATTCGCTATCCCTTTATTGCTTTATTATTTTTCTTCTTGGTTATCGTGTATAACTGACATTAATTCATTTGCTTCCTCTCTTAGCTCACTAAAGCATAAGCATTGTTGAGAGGATTTTGTCATTTTTGATTCCCGCTAAATCCTAGAGCAGTCTCAGAGAGAGTACTTGCTCAGTAAATACTTACTGATCAGTTGAGTGGAAGACTGAATGAATGAATACCAGTAGATTGCAGACTATACCACTTAAATCTTTTATGTCTGTTCTACAATGTTTAATGCCATACGTAACATATAGCAGGTACTTATTCCCTGTCAAGCATGGAATATGGAGGCAGAAATAACATTTTATTCCTGCTTAACTCTACAGAAGAAGACATAGTGCAAATTATGAAATCTAATAAATGTGGTTGTTTCACTAGGGAGCTATTGAATGAACACTTACCACTCATTCAGTTTATTTATTGAGGTGGTTGTTGCATATTGTTTAGTACTCTTTGATGAACAGGCCTGTAATTCGGTCCTATTTAGTGATGCAAACAGGACTGAGAAACTGTTTAGTTTTTTAACCACTAAACTTGTAATTTAGAACTTCTACAATGTGATTTCTCCAGATAGATAGTGCCCAACTTCCTATTTCAGACCATAACTCATAAATCCAGCACTTTATCAAGTAAACTTTCCTGAATACCCGGCAGAATTCATGAGCATTTAAAACAAATTACTAATTTAAGAGGAGACTGTTGAAATGTGTGTGATTTATTATGAGCATTCCCAGTGCCTTAAAATAACATTTCCTATGGTGCCAACATGTACAGAATGGAGAACCACTCACAAAGCCAGTTATTTATGCCATGGAGCTCTCAAAGTCTGACCAGTAGTGCAGGGAATGGGAAAAACTGAATTGTCTAATCATTACATGCCAGACACTGGGTTAAGTGTTTCATTTATCTTGTGACCTTCTGGGTGTTTAAAAGCACTAACACTTCTTGAACACACTAGTATGCACTGACTTTTTGTGGATTTTAAAAATATTTATTTATTCATTTATATAGATTTTTTTTGAGACAGGACCTTGCTATGTAGTTTAGGTTGGTCGTGAGCTTACTTTGTAGCCCACACTTTGTAGCTTTAAATTCACAGCAGTCTTCCTGCCTCAGCCTCCCAAAAGCTAGGAGTATCAGATGAGTGGTAAACCTCAACAAATGTGCTCACTTGTTTTTATTTATTGTTGTTGTTTTTTTTTGTTTTTGTTTTTTTTAGGTTTTTTGAGACAGGGTCTCGCTTTGTGGTTCAGGCTGGCCCTGAGCTCAGCCTCCAACTCACATCACAGCAATCCTCCTGCATCTGCCTCCCGAGTGCTGGGATTACAGGCGTGAGCCACCACGCCCGGCACTGTGGTATGTGGTACTGGTTGCTGCTGGGCGTGAGTCTCCACACCCAGTATTGTTATGTGGTTACCGGGGAATCGAACCCGGGCCCTTGCGCTTGCAAGACAGGCGCCGGAACCACTGAGCTAACTCCCCGGCCCTCACTTGTTTTTATTTAATCCTCAACATTCTTTATATCTTTATAACTAAATTATTTTCTGACTAAATTAGGTATTTACTTGACTATAGGATTTACTAATAGAAATGAATCACTATACCTTTGAACTTTAGTCATTCTAAATCAAAATCGTTTTCCGTTTTGTTCCTCAGTTAATTTCTCATTTATTTTTTGTTTTATTTTTTAACATCAGCTATAGCCACTATTTATGTTTGCAATTGGCCCAAGATATATAAATAAGGTCCTCATGCTTTGGCTTCACTTGGCTGAAGAACATCCATTATTAATTGTCCAATTATCCTGTCATTTCTACCATGACATACAAAGGAATGCCAAAGAGGACAAGCCAAGTACTTTTACTCTATTAAGTATGTACATCCCACAGACATATTTTTGCCTGGCTTCTATGTTCATACTTTTCCTAATAGTTTTCTAAACTAACTTTAAAACCTTTTTGGGGAAATACGGTTTATCTAACAAAGTAAAAGTAACAGTGCAGGAGTTCCAGAGTCATGAGGGCTTCCGTCCAGATTTTAGAAGGCCTGAGAGTCCAGGCAAAATGTGAGTCAAGATCACAGTCCTTGGCAGGAGCCCACTAGAGAACTAAGAAGAGTGAAGCCAGGAGAATAGATTTGAAGTGGAGACCTGAGGAAATTAGAGATGCCGGGAGCATGGAGCATCTGCTGAGGGAAACTGCAGAAAGCAAGCAGAGCCAGCCCAAGAGAGGCCATGTGGGTTGGAACTGGCCCAGGCTTTCAGGAGGCCACATCTCTCCACAGCCTGCTCCTGGTGCGAGACACAGAGCAGCAGTATTTAATGGTAATCCTACTGGGTTTTGGTATTGCTTTGATTCCTTTCCTTTCTGTTCACCTGTTGGTCCCTTTTGGAATGAGAATGTTTACCCTGTGCCACTCTATGTTGGACATATTTAACTTTCTTTTTGATTTTTACAAAGCCTAATAGTTAAGAGTTTGCCTTGAGTCTCAGAGGAAATTGGAACTTGGACTTTTTAGGACTTTGCAGTGGCATTAGAACTGTTTAGAGTTTTATGTCTCTTCCACATAATGAAATAGACATGAATTAGCCTTTTAGGGGCCAGGAGTGAAATGTTTGATTTAGGCTTTAAAATGTTCCTCAAAAGTTTGGAGGTAGGATCTTGATCAGAGGAGGTAGGTGACTGGGGAAGTGTGTGTGTGACAAGGAAGGGTGTGCTCTTATCCCGGGCTCCTCTTTCTCTCTCTCTTTCCCAGCTACCAAGGGTAGGCAGTTTACCTCTGTCATGCATTTTTACCATGCTCTTTTCTGCACTGGAGTCTGTTTACCATGGGCTGAACCCACTGAAACTGTGAAATAAACATAATAAACATGGACTGTAAGTTGATGCTATTGGTTATTTTGTTTCTGTGAAAGCAAAGATGATCAATATGAATAGAAAAATAAAAATTTTAATCATAACCTTTATAAATATTAGGTTTATATAAAAGGGTTTTATGTCATATTGGAATTAGTGTATTATATTTCAGTGTGACTTAAAACTTTGATATCTTGAAGATATTTTGTGTGTGTGCATGCATGCACATGTGTCCATCTAAATGTGTGTGTGTGTGTGTGTGTGTGTGTGTGTGTGTATGAATGAATGTGTATGTGCACATGTGCTTTTGAAAGATACTCCATTTTTTCAAAACATTTTGGTAAAATATTCATTTAAGATGTTGGGTGTGTTTTTTTTTTTTTTTTTAGACAGGGTCTCGCTCTGTGGTTCAGGCTGGCCCTGAGCTCAGCCTCAAACTCACATCACAGCAATCCTCCTGCCTCTGCCTCCCAAGTGCTGGGATTATAGGCGTGAGCCACCACGCCCGGTGTTGTGGTAGTGGTACTGGTTGCTGCTGGGCGAGAGTCTCCACACCCAGTATTGTATGTGGTTGCTGGGGAATCGAACCATGGCCCTTGCGCTTGCAAGACAGGCGCCAGAACCACTGAGCTAACTCTGCAGCCCTTGTTTTGTTTTTCTGTTTAGTTTTTTGAAACACGGTTTTGGCACTAATTCAGGCTGGGTTTGAACTCATTATGTAGCCCAGGCTAGCCTCAGACTCATAGAAATCCTTCTGCCTCTGCCTGCTGAGTGCTGGGATTACAGGCATGAGCCACCACGCCCAGCACTGTGGTATGTGGTACTGGTTGCTGCTGGGCATGAGTCTCCACGCCCAGTATGGTATGTGGTTACTGGGGATTGAACCCGGGTCCTTGCACTTGCAAGACAGGCACTGGAACCACTGAGCTAACTCCCCCGCCTTCAAAGTTCTTTTTCTAGGCAACCGGCAGAATGAAAGCAGCAGGAGGAAATCAGGGAGTCTGGTGTAAGGTAGTTGGGTTCTTGATAAGGAAGACAAATGACAAACCTCCTTCTAGTCAGTGGCAGCCCTGGCCTGTAAGTTACAGAATAGTTAAAATTTTAAAAAGAATGTGGTATTTAGAGAGAAAAGACAGAGTTAAAAGAAAGGAAGAAGTGGAGGAAGGGAGGGAGGAGGGAGGAAGCAGGAGAGAGAAGGAAAAGTGAGTACACACCTGTTAACCTCTCCGTGGGCAGTAGAGTTTGACCTCTTTTGGAAAGAAGTATTTGTTTGATAAATAAGAAGTCATTTCCATGGGTGCAGGGAGAAGAAATGATAGAATGGAGTGGCAAAGCAGAGAGCTGCTAGCTCTGGTCAACTTGCAATGGCTGAGATTTTTCAGGAGGCACCTAAGACAAGCATACATGCTGCCTTTTCTCTTTCAAGACTGAGTTTGCTGGTCAGAAATGTGAAGTTTCCATCCATTGCTTGAGCTGCTGTTAGTGCTTGCTCTTTTGAGCAGCGTTTTGCACCAGCTGTGAGTTGAAGACTCAGCAGACAAATGGAGACATTGTCGGAGTGGAAAGTGACTTATATTAAGAAATGTTACTCCTACCACTATCCCATCGGTGGCACTCCTATGACACTCCAGTGAGGCTGGTCTGGGGAAACAAAGACCGGCTTATGTGTGGTTTTTTTTTTTTTTTTTTTTTTTAGGTTTTTTGAGACAGGGTCTCACTTTGTGGTTCAGGCTGGCCCTGAGCTCAGCCTCAAACTCACATCAGCAATCCTTCTGCCTCTGCCTCCCGAGTGCTGGGATTACAGGCGTAAGTTACCACGCCCGGCATTGTGGTATGTGGTGCTGGTTGTTGCTGGGGTGAGTCTCCATGCCCAGTATGTGGTGACCGGGGATCGAACCCGGGCCCTTGCGCTTGCAAGACAGGCGCCAGAACCACTGAGCTACATCCCCCGGCCCCGGCTTATGTGTGTTTTTGCTCTTTGAAAGGTTAGAACCTAAATGTACCACAAGATATTTCTCCCCAAGTTATATTGGGACAAAGTTACAGTAAATTCTGAAGGAAGCTTTACATGCTGCTACCTCTAGTAGTTCTGTAAGTGCAGAATTCATTCCCTATTCTGACTACCCAGAAAGTTTATCAATCCATAATGCCAGTTTTCTGTGTTATGAGGAAGAGCAGATAAAGATTAAATCAGTCCAGTGCCAGTAATGGAAAAGTGGGAAAGAAAACTCAGACTTTTTACAGGACAACTATTTTCTCCTTTTATCTGAGAGCCCCCTCTGACCTGTCTAGTTGGAGTGGAGTTGTAATAGAAGAAACCTTTAAATTTTCCCCAGGCCTAAATAAATAGATAAATTGGTAAGTAGTTAATTGATGGTGAAAAAGGATTTAGTGTGATGGAGTTTATATAGCAGGCGTCTCAGTGAGGATTGAGAGGAAGGACATGAATCTAGAAATAGAAGAAACTAGGGTCACGGCTCAGACTGAGGACGTGGAAGATGTCTGTGCTCAGAACGTGAGGGAGCTGCCTCCCAGAATTGCCTGAAAGATGAATAACTCGTCAGGATTCCTTGCCACTGCAGTTTATCCTAATGAAGTTCAAAATATACCTAATTTTGAATATTATGTGGATTCAGGAGCCGTTTTATGTATTTGCCTTGTAAAAGCACCTCCATATTTATTCAAATGCTGTGACTACAGGTTAATCCAGGCAGGATGAATGCTCTGAAATCCCTTACTGGAAGCTAAATATTACATCTGAACTTACATTTTTGCTGCCTGCCTGTTGGCATATAGGAATATAAAGCAGCCATTTGTCAGGGGCCAGCGGAAAGGCAATTTTCAGGAGGGACTGAAAACCGCTGCAGGCCACTGGCTTCCTGACACACCCACAGACCCCGTAGTTTATACTGAGAGCAAACTAACAGGGAGGGCTGGAAAGGAGGATGGACAAAAATAAAAGCAGAGACCGAGGTCTGAGTGAGATAGAACCTCAGACCTGTGTGGGGAAGAACACAGCGCTACGAAGGGGAGGGAAACTCGAACACCAAACATGGTTAGGAGGAAATATCAAATGTTTGTAGTTAATATTTTAAAAAATAATTCGTAGATCTTCTTTATATCTGTAACTATGGGAATACTGTAGATGACTTTGGCAGAAAGTATTATTTAAGCTATATGTAATTTAAATATTATAATTTTACCCAGGCAGCTGCCACAAATACCTTTGAACCAGAAATATTAACAGAGAAAACCTGTGTAGAGAGTTATTACCTTTAAGCATCACAGAATATTGAAGAACTTTATGATCATTAAAAAATGCTTAACTATTTCTTGTAAAAAATGGATCATTTAAAACATATTTTAAAGATATCTTTAAAAATAAATTTTGGTCATATACAATGATGTTTAATAAAAGTACAAATTTATTGTTAGTCTTTGGCTGTGGCATGCAAAGAGACTGCTTGTGGTTAGCAGATCAAGAGCTGAGGGTATTGGCAGTGTGAACTTTCAGTTCCAAGGACAACTAATGTGTCACTATAGAGACAGAACAGAACTGTGTTGCATTCTACTAACTTCTGGCCTCTGTAACAATTTTGAGAACTTTCCAATCATTTTAGAAAAATAAGGTACTCGAGATTATAAATAGGTTTTTTTCTTTAATGAAAGAAAATCATTTATTTTAGAAATCACAAAATTAATCATTCTGTCACATGTAAGAAGCACTTTGATGTGCTGTGGTAATTAGTATTTACTGGCAGAGGAATGTCTCTTGGGCATTTTAATTAATGGGTGGCTTTGGCCAAATAAGCTTCTGATGGTAAACTTTCATAAGAGTTTATTTTTATGTTTCTCAAGAATAGCTGTCTCTTCAAAGCTCTTTAATTAGACAAAGTTTAGCAACTGAAACATATTATTAGAATAATGAGTCCCCTCTTATAAGAAATAGGGGGTCAGAGAACCAGGTACTGTTAGTGAATAGCCTCGTAAAAGAGTAATCTGATGGATGTCCAGTTCTTTAGCAGCTTACATGAAGTTACTACACTTAATCAGAAAGTTTTTTTTTTTTTTTTTAAGGTTTTTTGAGACAGGGTCTCACTTTGTGGTTCAGGCTGGCCCTGAGCTCAGCCTCAAACTTACGTCACAGCAATCCTCCTGCCTCTGCCTCCCGAGTGCTGGGATTACAGGCGTGAGCCACCACGCCCGGCACTTAATCAGAAAGTTTGTATTGTTTAAATTTCAGATCTCAGTAGCAGCCCAAACATGCCAGAATGTAAGCTCATTTATCACAACCTCTAAATGATCACAAGCAGCTGTGTTCTAGCCCTTTAAACTTCCAATCTGAAGACTTCTTTTTTCTATTAAGTAGGCAATCTTGGAAGTAATAGTAATTTTTGAGGGAAAGGCTTCAGAGATTTTGTCCCTGAGCCAGGCACGATGGTACACACCTGTAATCCCAGCACTCTAGGAGGCTGAGGCAGGGAGATGGCAAGTTCAGCCACAGCCTGGGCAATTTAGTGATTTAGGGAAATTCTGCCTCAAAACTAAAAAATATGTTTTAAAAATTATTATTAAAATAATACTATTAATAATTATTTTTAAAATATTTTTTTAAAAGGCCATGCGACGTAGTTTAAGTGTGAAGGCCCTGAGTTCAATCCCCAGGACTGCAAAACCCAAAACTTATGTGTGATAAACAAAACTACTAATGATTTCTGTGAGGAGTGGATCTGTTTCTGTCTTCTGCCCTCCTCTCCCCTTGCCTTTCTCCCCTCTCTCTCCTCATTCTCTTCCCCTTCCCCCCCCCCCTCCCTCCTTCCCGCCCTCCTTCCCCTCTCCCTCTTTCTTCCTTCTCCGCTCCCCCGCTTCTGGCCTTCCTTTTTCCGCCTCCCCATCCTTTCACTTCCACTGGGGGTTGAACCCAAGGCCTTTGCTCTGAGCTGTATCTTCCACCCTTATTTATTTTTTACTTTCAGTTGCTAAGTTGCCCACACTAAACTCCAGTTTGTGATCTTTTCACTTTAGCCTCCCAGAGTGATGGGACCACAGATATGTGCCACCGTACCTAGCATCTTTCTTAATAAGTTAAGATTTCTACTTTTAAGACATGCTTTTAAACTTACTGTAGTATTTATACTACGGAATATTATGTTCTTGGTGATCAAAATACAGTTTCCATGTTTCTCAAAATTGCTTTGTAAATGGATTGTCAGATCATCTCCTCTTTTCACCCTCCCCCATTTCTTGCCCCGTGCTCTTAGATTTGGTACTAATAATGATGCTTTACCCTGCACTTCTTTTTTTGTGAAGAAAAAAAATATATATAGCTAACTGGTCCTGTGGGGGAGTGAAACGTGGCTCACCAAAACAATAGGTGTAAAGAAACTTTAAACTTTGCTTTAAAATATTAATGGAACTACAGCCAATAGATAAATAATACATTTATTTACGTTGTCTAACTTTCCACTTTTTTACTATCTCTGGTGCTTAGTGTGGCAGATACGTCCTTTTCCCACATAAATTGGTTGACTAAAAGACAGTGCAGATGAAACTATAAAAAACTTCAAACAGAACGTACCAAGTCGCACAGCTGACAGTTCTGATCCCATCAACTGTCTTGACGTGTGTACTGTTGGTTCATGAAGAAATAGGTCAAATATATATATGTCATTGGTTCAGTATATGCCTACCACCATTTTGAACAGGATTTAAAGAACTTGGCTGCATTGTTGATGTGTCCCTCAGAATTTATTACATTTAAATTCTTTTGTTATACCTTATTAGCAGCCAGCCAATAAAATAATTCATTTAAGTTGGTAGAAATTTTAATGGGTTTTCTGTTGGTGTTATCTATAAAAATTATTAATAAAGTTTTAAGAACATGTGGTAAGCCAAATAAATTCAAGTATGAAGATGTAGTCATGTTTCCAAATGACTGAAGAAGCATTTATGTCATTTGTAGAACTTTAAGAAAACAGAAGACAATCTAGCCTACACAATTCTGTAGAAAGTAGTTTTGCTCCTTGACAGTATCTACTGTTTGCTACGGTGATTGATAATTAGGACTCTGCCTTTTGAAACAAATGGAATATCTCTGACTCTTACCTTCTTTCATGCATTTGCGTCTGTATTACACTCTTTTGTAATGGAGGTATGAAAAGGAGGGTGTTCTGTGTTAAGATTCTTAATAAAGCTGTTAAACCCACAGACCTCTTTTATGTTACTGCAGTGCAAATGTACTTATACATAACAAGATTTATATTTAAAATAGTTTAGATTCTTGTCACTAATGAGTTTTTCTTTTTTGGAGGTTAAAAGCAGGAAAAATTTATTGAGAGAAAGTTTTTGACCAAGAGAGACCGAAAAGGGACCAGACAATAAGTTCCCCCACTAATGAGTTTTTATAAATACAAACCAGGAGTGCGCGTTATTTTCCTTTTATTTGTTTCACTGCTTTAATTCAGTCCTTTGGTGAGGGTTCCTTTGTATCTCTTAAGTGTAGCTTGGGAAGTTACACCAGAATCCAAAATAAGAACTGACTGTGCTTTTCTTCAACACAGACCACCTGGTGGCCCATGGTAGAATGGCAGAGAAGGAAGCCCGGCGGAAGTTCAAGCAGATCGTCACAGCCGTCTATTTTTGTCACTGTCGGAACATTGTTCATCGTGACTTAAAAGCTGAAAATTTGCTTCTGGATGCCAATCTTAATATCAAAATAGCAGGTGAGAAGTGTGCTGAGGGTGCATAAAAGAAACAAACCAGCTTTTCATTGGGTTCTTAAAGGATTGTCTATTTCCATCTATTCACAAAGAAGTATTTGGGAAGTAAGGAAAATTCAGGCTTTTAAAAATAGCCTGAGCATTGGTAAACTTTCAAAACACTTTTTAAAAAAAATGTCCAGGCTAAGAAAAAGAGGGTGATGTGTCAAAAATTGTATTATTTGGCTGTTATATAATAAAGATAAAGCAGAGAGGAAAATTGCTAATAAATATTATATGGCCTTTCCTCTTCACTGGCACAAATTGATGTCTCTACCGATATTTGGGATGCTTATTTCAGGGTTATTTTTTATTAGCACATGCGTGGTACGATGCATGCATTCCCTGTGTGAAGTTTGTCTGTGTACATAACACGTCCTCATTCCTTTTTCTTCTCCTTTCTCTCCCTTTCTCCCCTCCCTCCATTTCTCGAGTTCCTTTCCCTTTGAGGAATGTCTGCCTTCCTATTCCTGTTCTTTTTTACTTGAGCATCCTTACTTTAAAGCCATATTTTATGATAATTTGGTAAGAACAGATCTAGTGGCTGACAGGCAGTCCAGCCTTTTTTGTTTGTTCCCCAAATACAACATTTTATTAAAAGCTGCTTCATCTCTAAAATGCTAAAAGTGGGATTTAGAGCTTCTTAAGATTTTTTGAGTATTTTTTTCCTTCAATATAAATATTTATGTCCAGATTTTATGGTAAGTCTATTAAAGATGATATTCAGCCACTTTTAACATAATTTTTTTCAGTCCAGCCTTTTATCTCCTTGAATTTCACTAGTCTGCCCACGTGACAGTGCCTAAAAAATACTACCTCAGTCTCCTCAAGCCTCAGTTTTACTAAACTGTCAGCATTTTGCTGACAATACATTATTTAGCTTACAATAATGCTTGACAGTACAAGCTCATCACCTATTGTTAGAAGAATATGACTGCAGTTTATATAAAAACTATACATAATATGTTTTTGTTTTCTATTTTCCCCATCTGCTAAGTAAAAACAACATTTCATACAAAGCTGAAATACAGTTAGAATATAATTGCCCCAAAAAGCCAAGATAGAAAATGCAGTTCTAAGGATTTCCTTTCTTAGCAGGGTGGAGAGTTGAGTCTAAGTTTAATGTCACTTTATAGGTCAAATTACTACCTAAGTGTCCCTTTGCTGGCTTTTAATTCTTTTGACTATTCCTTTTGTATAGACAAGCTGACAGTTCTGGGATTCACTAGTCCGAAATAGTTCTTACAAGGATGAAGACAAGATGTTAAAGGGCTGGTTCTGCTGCAGAGAGGAGCATCTTATATCCTGCCCTTTCTGGCCTCCAGAGGCTCCGTTCCCTCCTCAGCCTGTGTGCCTTAGGTCATAACAGCCTGTATTTTGTTGTCACATCTCTTCCTCCTAACTCTGACTTTTCTGCTTCCATCTTTGGAGACCCTTTCTGATTACATTGGACCCTCTCAGATAATCTTATTTTTAGCACTTTAATCATGTATGCAAAGTCTTTTTTTTCCATGTAAATTAATACATTTATAAGTGTAGGGAGGTTAGAATGTAAGTGTATTGAGAGAAGCATTATTTAGCTTACCATAGATGTCACTTTAGGGATCTTTGGATTATTGAATTAGGCAGTGAGTTAAAAAACAGCCTTTTGTATATCCTGTAGTTTTATTCTACCTCTGCTTACCCAAAATTAAACTTTAAAAATGTTTTCTTGGTTCTTGATTTTTATCTTAGAAGCACTTTGATTCTGTTAAGAAAAATTCCTGTTTTTTAGTTTTTGCATTTTGAAAACAAGAGTAAAAAGCAAAAGTCATTGATAATTGAAATTAGAAGCTATTAAATTATTTCAGGAAGTTGATTTTCTCCTCATTAGTAGTTAAAACAAATCTAAGTCATCACAAGTTAGTCTGTACCTACTGGTGCGTCAGTGTAGACTCATAGGGCACTACTGACTAGCCTTAGCCTCTTGGTGCGTTAATACATATACTTCGGCAAGAATTTTAACGTTATTATCCCAAAGTCTACATTTTTATTATTTGTTTTTAGAGCAAAGAGTAAATGAGTACCTGACATTCTGTGACCTGCTATGCTATCTAACATTGTCTTTGCTTGTATATTCTTTTTTCTAAAATTGATTTTATTGATACATTTTATGTTCATAATCATGATCACACTCAACATTGAGAATTTGTACCAGCATATGATGCAATTTGTCATTTTTTTCCATTCCCCTGCCAACCCTACCATCTCCCTACCCCCTATGTATGTTTTGTTTCTTTTTTTTTTACCATCAATTTTTTTCTTTCCCCTCATTACTTAGCCCACCCCCTTTTCCCTTTGAATATTTTCTATTTTACAATATCTATCATACATTCTAGAACTCAATTTCATCTTCAGTTTCTCATACCAGAGAAAAGATGCGGTATTTACACATCTATGACCTATGTATTTCACTTATGAGTATGTCCTCAAGGTACATCCATTTGAGTATAAATGACTCAAACTTAGCATGCTTTATGGCAGAGTAGTACTCCGTTTTATTTTTAAAAACCACATCTTTATCCAGTCTCCAGTTGATAAGCATTTAGGTGGTTTCCAAAATTTATCGATCACAAATTGAGCTGTTATAAACATGGATGCACAGATGTTGCTGTGGTATAAATGTTTTAATTCTTTTGTATATATACCTAGCAGGGGAATAGCAGGGTCAAAAAGGACCTCTAATCCTCGTTTTTTTTAAGAATCTCCACAGTGATTGTACCAGTCTACATTTCCACCAACAGTGGAGAAGGATTGCTTTCTTGCTGAAACCCTGCCAGCATTTGTCGCTGGTTAATTTTGAGATAGCAACCATTCTTTGCGGATGCTCATATATTCTTTCTCTTACATGCCATCATTACGCAGTTTCTCAATCATTGCCTGAACTCTTTTTGTCACACATAAACTAGAATTCTCATTTGCACCTGCCAGATCATCTTTGAACTTAATTTACCAGTGGGAGAAATGTTTCTCATTGAAGCCAAGTAGAACATGAGTAATTATAGAAGGGCAAGTTTGACGGTTTTGACAGGATAAGGTCAAATAGGTATTGAAATCAACTTTAATTTTAGAAACTAAAATAACTATCAGAATAATGATATTTTTAATGATTTTTTTGATATTCAAAGACACAGTAAGAAAGAGCTACTGTGTGCAAAATAAACACATAGAAAATGAGCCTTTCTTTTTCTTTCTTTGCTTTTTTGTTTAAGATACTGTTAGTTTTAAGCAGTTCATCTCCAGTGCTATCAGATAGCACAGTGTGGTTTAACTTAGAATTAATAAAAGTTCGGGCCGGGGAGTTAGCTCAGTGGTTCCGGCGCCTGTCTTGCAAGCGCAAGGGCCCGGGTTCGATTCCCCGGTAACCACATAACAATACTGGGTGTGGAGACTCACGCCCAGCAGCAACCAGTACCACATACCACAGTGCCGGGCGTGGTGGCTCACGCCTGTAATCCCAGCACTCGGGAGGCAGAGGCAGGAGGAT